>CATIWM010045186.1:0-11982 GCA_949671775.1 Mallotus repandus
GAGAATGCCTCAACTTTTAAAATTTCCAAGTAATCACCCTCGTTTTTGCCTTTTCATTCTCGCAAGGGCGCCAAGTACTTCACCATCCTTTCCCTTTGCAGCAGTGGCATCATCTCCAGCTTCCTTTTCCATCTCTTCCCTCTTCTTAGCCAATCCTCCAAAGACAGCAGATGGAACATCTTTCTGTGTAATTTCCACTTTTTCATCATCTTCGGAATCGCTTTCTTCTGGCAGTTCAATGTCTTCTTGGTTTGCATTAACCTTTATCACTCCATCAGTCTGTGATTCCACACCAGCACTCACAAAGCCCACCTTTCTGCTGCCATCTTTAGCTGCGTTATTGTTGGCCACAGGAGCTAACTGCCTTTCTAGAGCAGCCATTTCATCCTCCGGGACCCCTGCTTGCTTCAGCTTGTCTTTTGCCTCATCCATGCTCAGCCTTTGATCCTTCTGCATCAAATACTCCGGCAGAATAAAGTGCGTCTGCAGCAGCAGAAATGTGAATGAAAAGTTAACTCAACTGTCCAAATTCCACAAAAGATGCCAAAACAAATATGCAAATCTGATATTTGACAAGACTATATTGAAAGTCTTCTCAAAGTTAAAGACACAATCACATCATAGAGGCCATATAGTGATTGAAGTGGCCAACTATTGCAGAAAAGACAGGAGAAATGATGGATATCCATGCATCACATCTATGTACGCTGGCTTTAGCCGAACCACTAGTTCTAATTTTCTCCAGGCTTCATCTGACAGTTGCTAACAGCAACACAAGGTATTAAACATTACTAACTCCATTGTCCGAACCACTAGTTCTAATTTTTCCAGGCTTCATCTGACAATAGCTGACAACAACACAAGGTATTCTATAGAAAACATTACTAACTCCATAAATCGTTTATTTCAGTGAAGATTTATCATGCATCTAGGTTGGGCTTTTCCACTCCTTGATTTCAAAGGGAAGCATATGAATCGTTAAAACACATATTGATTTCTTCACAGCAATAAAACAGATCAAGTTTTGGAAAACAAATAATGGTTATATTGTACTGTAAACTTTAAACATACCTGGCTATAGCTTGCAGAAACACTTCGTTTGATACGCAGCATTTCCCGGAAAGTATCTTCATTTCCATGTTGTACCTCAAATTCATGCCATTCATTCCAAAAATCAGCATCTGATCGTGGATCAGCAAATTGAGAGGCAAATACATATATGCCACGTGCACGATCAATTTCTCCCAAATTTTTTTCCAACTTTGCATACTTCAAACACATTGTTTTGACATCTTTGTCAGGAAGACCGGACTCAATGGCTTGCTCATATATCTCCCTTGTTTTTGGGACACCAAATATCTCAGCCGCACGGGCAATATAGATTTCATACATCTCCAATTTTTCATTATTTGGGACAGCTTTAGATGCTTGGTCATAAACCTTCATTGCTCGCTTAGCCAAACCAAAATCTTCTTCCAGCTTTGCATATTGAAGATACAGAGGTTTCACCACATCAGCAGGAGCCTGGTAAGTGTAAGAAAATTCCATAAGGTCAGGATCTCCACGCACAAATGCTACTCATAAGAAAAAGAGTATGATTCATGCAGAAAAATAGATAAACATCATAGAGTGCAATTTAGCTTAAAAACAGACAAGATACACAATAAATTATATATCATGTCAATGAATTAAATGAATATTGTTGTCCTGATAAGTGAACCTTTGAAAGACTGTAAACTTCAATTAAAAAAAAAAAAAAAAAAAACTCCTTAACAAAATACAAGGAAAGAAATTCTGTCACTTAAAACTTCCATGACTTGTCAAACTAAAACCTCAAAATTTTTCATTGGAAACATGGGTGTGATATTCACACACATACTGTCATTTCTAAGTCCAAAATAAATTCTCAGTCCATCAACAACCTAGATCAAGGACAGTGCACAAATTCAAGACAAAATTGTTTATATGCAATCTCTACTGAGACCAGTCTTCATTAAACAAAATATCTCCTAGAGAGTTCTTATAGAATCATATCACAATCAAATTCCAACCAATTTTTTCAATTGCTGAGATGGCCAAATAAAAAAATAAACACACGCACAAAAAAAATGATGCAAGTAGCCTGCAAAACGAAAAACTAAACAACAAATCTATTAAACTCGATGCTTTAAACATTGGACTGCAATCCCAATCCAACATGTGAGAGTTGCGTGGTATGAAACATGCATTTGCATGCAGCCTTCAATAGAATTATTCACATAAATCTCAAGAACATGTTTCAAATACACATTCACAAAAGGTATAACAGTTATACACAATAAGCATCATTCTTATGAGCTAAAATTCTCCAAACATAATAACTCCAGAAGCAATCCCAAACAGAGCTAAACAGAGCAAAACTTGTAAGCAGACCAGACATTATTTATATCATGTTGTTGTCATTATTCATACTGTATTTGAGATTTAAGTTAATGAAAGCTATAAAACCTAAGAGCAAAGTGCATACCATTTCAATAGCATGTTCAAACAACTCTCTTGCCCGTTCCAATTTTGTCTTCCCATATCTCTTCACAAACTTTGACAGATAAGTAACCCAAATGTCTTTTACATGAGGGTACTTGAATATTTTCACTCCCCTTTCATATACCTTGAAGGCATCTTCGAAGTATTTATGTTCCTGCACATGCCAAAACGCACGAGGCTTGTCAATTTATACCAATGACAGTAACAATAAAAAAAAACATCACAGTAAAATTAAAGATTTCCATACCTCAAGAAGCAATGCATAATTGATAATGATTTGTGGTGTGGCTATTCTCAGGTCCAATATCCTCTCATAAACTGCTCGAGTAGACTCCAAGTTCCCGAGGCCTTCTTCCAAATCAACGTAAAAAGTCCAGAGTCGGAGACACTTATGCACCTTCATCTGGACTGGTTCATTGCCGTCAGCCGCAACTGCAAGTGAATAACATAAATTAAATGGTTGGGGTTGGAGCAAGTTTCTTGATTTAAATTCTCCAAATGGAGCTTATTCAGAAAGTAATTAATTAATGATTTCTTACTATCATCTATAAGTTCTTATAAAAAAGAAAAAGAGAAAAAAAAGGAAGACCCTTGTAAGGCTTTCTATCTGAAAGCCAACAAACAGAAATTGTTGAGACATATTATACAGGGCCTGAATGTGTAGTTGTGTACAAATTAGCTAAAGCTCTGAACTGCTTCAGTTTCAAAACTAATTCATTTTAAACAAGGCTATACATGTATTCATAAATGTAGATTGCCAGGTTGCATAAATTGAAGTCACATTTTACATAACAGCTTTATATATCTTCAGATTCACACACAAAAACTATGAGTCCTGGCAAATTTTTTATAACATGAAATAAGATGATTAGAGTTTAGAAAAAGGTATGGCAGCCTTGCAAGTTATTCCTGCATGCTAATATTGCAGACAAAAACAGAATTTGGTTAGCCACCAAATGTGAAAACTAATAAAAAATTGTAAAATTCTGTATATGAGGAAAATTCAGGATTACCTCTTCGTTTGACCTCAACTGATGGTTCTGCTGTGGCCCGCCTCAACAGGTCTAATGCACCATTGAAATTCTTGTGTCTAAGTTCCATTTCAGCCCACTCACACCAAATGCTAGCTAGATTATCCACAGTTTTATAGTTCACTTGCACTGCCTTGTCAAAAATTACTCTTGCATTGACAAGATCATTGTGATTCTCATACAGCTTAGCAAAAGCAACCCACAAAGTGTGGGGCTTTCCCACTGCTTTCATAGGATCCACTGTCCTTACTGCCTCAGTATAAGTTAATATTTGCTTAGATGGATTACCCTCAAAAAGCTTAACCCTCCTGTGCCATTGTTCCACATTATGTGGGTTTTGCCTCAAAAGTACACTATTAGCCAATTCTGGCCTTCTATCCATGAGATATTCCAATCGGGCCAGCATCAAATCCACGTCGTTATCATCATGCAACCAAAATCCATTAAGTATCTTCTTCTCAAATTTAGAATTCACTTCCAAGCGAACATCTTCTTCCTTCTCATCTCCATTCGCCTCCAGTGCATCCTCTTCCTCATCACTCAAGTCTAAGTTCTCCATCTTATGAGCAACCATGCTCTCTTCAAACTGTGAATATGCATCAAAAATAACACTAAAATCTCTCACCGTAACCACTGTAGTCATACCCTCCTCAAAAATATCCCTTGCCTTCTCAAACAATCCCCTCCTGATGTAATAATCAGCAAGAGACGTCCACAACCTACCAACCTCATCTGTAAACTTCCTAATCCCTCCTCTAATGATAGCATCCACATTCAATCCAGATACCTCCTTTGCATGTCTAGTGAGCAAATCACACAATTCTAGCCATAATGTATGCTTTGTCTTTCCCTTTATTGAGAAAAACTGATCATCATTCAACACTGAAGCTAACCTCTCAGCTGCCTCTTGCCAAAGATGGGAATTCACCAAAAAATCAATAAAATCCTCAATATGACCAGGGTCATACTTCAAGTACCTCCTATAAACCCTGAGTGACGTCTCTATTGGGATACCCTCTTGGCTAACAAACCTCAAATACAGCTCCCAAATCCTATCATGCTGAGTAACAGGCAGTGCACAGAGTGCTCTATCAAAAGTTTTCCGTGTGCGAGTAATCAATTTCTGGTTTGTCAAAGTTTGCAAGTACATAATCCAAATTCTAGGCATTTTATGCATGGTAACCAAAGCTCTTTCAAATGTATTATTTAGGGTTTCATATTGGGAATGAGTAATGGGTAAGTTTCTAACAATCTCAAGGCGCTCGGTAAGATAAGCATGCCAAAGCTTATAGCTTCCAGGTAAAGCTTTAAGTGCTCTCTCATATATTATGAAACGCTTCTTAAAAGGCGATTCACGGCGGGCTACTAGGTAACGCCACCAGAGCTTGAGACTAAAGGGGTTACGCAAAAGCTCCTCTTCATACACGAGATCATCTTGAGATGGGTAAAGCTCTCTAGGAATCGACATATCAGAGCAAAAGAAAGAAGTTCAAGTCTTTACTAAACCCTTTACCTTAAACCTTCTTAAGAGCAAACAACAGAGTACCCGATTGCAAAATTTCTAACCAAAAAACCTGAGCAACCACAAAAACAGCAAGGACCCAATTTCACTAAGAAACTTTGAGAAGAGTTATAAGGAAACAAACCCAAGCAATTACAAAGGAGTAGCGGATTCGACCATTACTCTACCTTGTTAGGCTGGCAATGGATGGTCCAATTCTTGTGAACTTGGATTTTGCAATTAGGTTTTATTCTATGTCAAAGGAGGACGTTCTTGCCAGGCTTCGATTTTGGCGACCATAAGTCCTCACAATCATTTTTGAATTCCGCTACCGTCAATAGAATGGTTTGAATTGGCGTTAGTGCAAAAGAAAGACGGGCTTTTGGGAAGAAAAAAAAGATTGTGAATTCTTTAATCTCAGAGAGATTTGAAGATTTGGTGAGTTTAAGAAAGGGTTTACGACAAATCGCACATGGCAGAGGAAGAAGGAAGGAGGTCGTTTGGGAGATTTTTTATTTATTTATTTTTTTTTGGGTGATTGGATATGGATTTCGATTTGGATCCATCAGGGTATTTGTTTGTGAAATTCAGCTGGTTTCGTAATTTCGCGTGTCAGGTTAATTACAAAAAACTCCTTCAATTCTAACTTGATAACATTTTGATTCCTAATTTTTTAATAGGATTGTTTTCCAAAAGATACTTGTTATTAAATTTAGCACACATCTTTTAACGGGTAATTTTCACTCGCGGTACTCAACTTTTAGAGAAAGTAGTACTGTGATAGCTAACTTTTTTTCGGTCACTTAAAACAGTATGAACTTTTTTCTATTACCAATATAGTAGCTGAGTCACATTTCCGGCCGATGATGATTGCGTGGCCCAATACGTGGCGTGTGACATGACCATATAAAATTAAGTCGCAAAAATGCATGGGTCTTTCTGCCACATCAGCCCTCTCTCATAATTTTTTTTTATTCTAGCTAACCCTTTCTCTCTTATAACTCAACTTAATATATGTTTTTTTCTCTCCATTCAAAAGCTCATCAGATCTATTATTTCTACGGCTCTTCATCTCTTAAGTTTTCTCTATCGCATAATATTCTCAGAAAAAAAAGTTGTTGAAACCCTAAACCACTTCAAACCCCAAATTAGTACAACGAACCTTGTTGAAAATGGAAGTTGTTATGACCAAATGCCATTGTGATGTCTAAGCTGTGATGAGAATGGCTTGGACTGACGACAATCCAGGCAGGAGGTTCTTAGGATGCTGAAATTTTGAGGTATGAAATTTGGGAAAAAATGAATTAATTTTTCCTATTAATGTGCAGTTGGTTTTGGGTGTTGTATTGAAATTTTTTAATTTTATGATATGGCAAAGCAACCCATGTCAGTTTTTTGAATGGGTGGATCCTCTCGTTTCAGCAAGAGCAAGAGTTGTCATTATTGGGCTATTAAGGAAGCTTGACAGATTAGAGAATGAAAAGGAGGAGAAAGAGAAGGAGAATTATGAAAGAAAAAAATCAGATTTGGTCAACTATGAAATGGGGCTTAAGTTGGGTTGTAGTTGTTGTATGGGTTATGAACTATTTAGGAATAGGAAAATGCAATGCGTAGTGGTAGTACTTCGTGTAGTGGTAGTGCATTGTGTTGTAGTACTCCAATATGTAGTGGTAGTTGTAGTTATAGCTAAAATGTAATGTAATTGAAAGCTTGCAAAGCTCATCTAACTTTTTGAAGATCAATGAAATGAAGCTAAATAGTTCTGTGAATCTGAATTGTTAATTTTCTTGAACAATAATGCATTTGCTTTTTCAGGAACATTATATAAATGTATACTTGATGTTCATAGGATACTCTAGCATAATATAATAGACTAGAATAGCAAGACAAAAATTACTTAAAATGCAGCTAATATATATTCATATAATCAAGTGTAGTTGTTACATCACTATAGAAATTAATGTTTCAATGTTGAAACTGACCTTTTGCCTATCAGACATGAAAACCCAGTGATGTGAATTGTACATATGTCAATCTTCTTTTAGCAAATCCAGGAACCATTTCCATGTCTCAGTGCTTTCTGTCTTAACAATAGCCCACGCCACTGGATAAATGCAATCATTTAGGTCAATTGTAGCAAGTAGCTAACCCCCAAATTTCCCTTTAAGCCAACATCCATCCAAGCAAACAATAGGCCTGCACCCGGATATCAATGCCTTCTTCAAACCAGCAAAGCAAACATAAACCCCTTCAAATGCTCCTTTAGGCTCTTTAAACTCCATTGTTGTTCTTGGGTTTGTCTTCAAGATTTCATTTTTATATTCATATAATTTCTTAAATTACTCCTTCTCATCTCTACTAATTGCTTTCAAAGCATAATTTCTTGCTCTCCAAGCTTTCATTTTAGCTATTGTAAACTTGATATCCTTCTTAACCCTTTCTATATATGCATCTAATCTCCAAGTTAGGTCAACTCTAAACTCCTCAATATACTTCTCTGCCAGCCATTTTGAAGTCACATGAAAGTTCTTATGCTTATTGGCATACTTATGTTTTAAATTGAAAGTTCTTAGCTGGAAGGTCTTGTCTTCAGGATCATGCTTATTCAGCTTACAAGCATAGATCCAGAACCCACATCTTGAATAACACTCGCATCTAACTTCACCAAGTTATTTGTAGGAAAATGTAACTGGTATTTATTCTTTATGCCCCACTGTTTACGTGCCTCTTTGAACTCTTCTTTATATCTAAGCAACATCCCAATTTCAAAAGTTAGATTAGCCATGTCCTTTTCTTTATTAAAACTTAGAAATTTCATATGCCTCTTATTTTTGCCCGTATCCCCTTCAGCTTCTGATTCTGGTGCAGTATAGAGCTCATCAGATCCCCCATAATCTGACCCCACTTCATTATTTTTAGGTCTCATTGTAGCCTCCACACCACCAATATTGATATGGACACCATTTGTCCTAGGCCGTCCACCTTTTCTTTTTCTTAAATTAGCATTCTGAGACTCATTATCTGATTTATGTGTCTGCTCCTGCCCATCAACCTCTGTCTGACCATACCCCACACCATCTATCTGAGCCTACTTTTGAGTCTGAGACTGCCCTTGAGTCTAAGATTGCCCATCTGTGTTCTTTCTTTACTTTAGTTGCCCTGCCTCTCTCAACACTGATATTAAACCCTCATCACCATGTACTAAATCATACTCAATATCAATAAAAATCATTTTGTAATTCCTACTCAGTTTAACCAAGATTAGTTTGACATATTTCTTCATCAGGTTTATCAATTGTCTCAACATTTGTAATATTTTCTTCAACAGATATAGGATATTCTAAACACCTAATGATAGTGTCATTAACATTGCTAACTACCCCATGCCTATTAGCAATAACTGCATCATTCACTACCCCTTCTGCCTCTGTGCCATCTTCTACTATCTCTTCAATAATGACACCACTTTTTTTAATAGGAGTTGTCATTTCCTCAACATCAAATTCACTTAAATGCTTTATATATACATCTACTTCCCCTATATCAAAACCACTTAATGCCATCTCAAAGACACTTGCATCATTCTCTAAACACTTTAAGCCTGAGTTAAAGTCTTTATGAGGTTCCCTCCAGTAATATAACATATTTCGAAACTCACCTACTTCAATTACCCACATGTTTATTCTTACCAATAAGATTTCATCAAGCTCAAACTCCTTATAGTCAACTTCTCCATTCAAATATCCCCATTTACCAAATTCACCACCATGATGTAAGTTCACTATAAATGATTTTGAAGGTATTCCATCTGTTACAATAATATACAATATAAAAATCAATAAATTTAGCAACACAACCTTTTTTATAATACATGCATTCTTATTTTTTAGCATCCCAATTATTTTTTTTCAAAGTATGCATCAGGGTTTCTCGACAAGCAAATCATTTCTGCATTATTCAAATCAAAGTTCTTATTACTTTACCTGGATCCAAAAACGACATCTTTGCATATAGTACCCACGACTTTCCCTCGTGTTTCCACTATAGCTTTCCCTCGTCTTTCCACTGTCTCGACCCCACCAACCTTCTATCTTCCTTTGTTTTTTTTTTTCTGCAATAGATGAATAGCTTTAGTTATATGTAGATCTAAATAGATACATGACATGCATAAGGTATATGTTCATTTAAACAATAAAAAATCAGATTGAGAATCTTGAATCTCACTTTTTTTATATAGCACCAGCTTCTAAAAAATTTGTTCCTCACACAAAAAGTAGAAGAAGAAAGGCAAGAATCTTCATCAATTTGTTGATGAAAAGCAACAATCTGAAAACTGGAAAAGTTTTAACAAGAAGAGATGAAAGTTCTATCATGTTTCTAACGCTTTTCCTTAGAAGTAATAGTAAAGTTGTTTCAAAAAAAGAAAAAATTGGGAGAGAGGTAAGACATATGCTGACGTGGCTTCTGACAGATGCTGAAGTGGCATTTTTTCTTTACACCTACCTTGGATGCTTGCCACTTAATTTTATATGGCCACATCACATGCCATGTATTGGGCCACGTAATCATCATCGGCCAGAAATGTGACTTAGCTACTATATTGGTAATAAACAAAAGTTCATACTGTTTTAAATGACTGAAAAAAAGTTGGGTACCACAATGGTACTTTCTTTAAAAGTTGGGTACTGCAAGTGAAAATTACCCATCTTTTAACCTAAACTTAATTTTTTCCCCAAATAAGAGACATGCCATTGTATTTTTATTAATAATAATTAAGTAGCCGTGAATTCACATGTTGTAGTGCCTTCTTTCCTCTACCTTTCTAGAGTCTTCCTTGCTCCTGTTCCACCTTCATCTTCTTCAACGTCTCCACGATCAATTTCTGGCCATTTCTGGCCAGAAATTGGTCATTTTCTTTTGGTTTTTGCTGTTTTTCTTTTTATGTTGTAGTAGTTTTACTAGATCTAGGGTCGAACTCCCTTTTTGCTATCCTTTATGGATACTTTTGCTCTCCATTTGTGAGGATTTTCTGCGTTTGAAAAGGGAACTTTTGAGTGCTCACCTTGAAGAAGAAGAAGAAGAAGACAATTTTATTATTGTGGGAACTCTTGATGTGGTTTACCCATTATTCAGAAGTTGTAAAATGGGTTGTGCCATACCCATTATTCCACTGAGGATGTCGGAGTTCTTTTTCGGTCCATCCGGAGCTCAAGTTCATCCATACCAAGATTTGATTTTATATTTAGCCAAATCACAAATTCTCTTAATGCGGCACCGAGGTACCAATGTGTTTATGGCTTATTTTATTTTTCTGTGTAATGTTTTCTTCTTCTTTATTATGTTGTATATTTATGGAGCTAGATTCTTTGCTCTGATAGGTAATGTTTTAGTCTTTAAGTTACAAAACTCTAGTTCCTTCCCTTGTAATCTTCCCAGAACTTATCAATAAAATAGTTTCTGTTGAAAGAAAAAATAATTCACTGTTGTAAGGATAGTTTTTAATTATTTTATATTTTATTTTAATATATTATTTATTTATATATTTTTATTTATGTTTTGAAAGTACATATTATCTATTTATTTATAATTAAAATTGATTTATTATATATATATATTAACGAATAATATAATCAATAATTAAAATTGAAAAAATAAAAAAAAATGAAAGCAACAATAATAAATGAAACACCAAAATCAAAACCACCAAAAACCTCCATTTTAATCACGAAAAAAATTTAAAAAATCAATAATTAAAATTAAAAATACCTAAACAAATATAACAACTTATCTTTTGCAAGTTTTTATGAAACTTTTGCTATGAAATTATGCAATAAACATTGAATTTTTAAACAATAAAATAAGTTTTAAATGCTTGAACATCAAATCAACGATAAATCTTTTGCATTTAATATTTATACTTATATAGCTTTTGCTTCTCTCCATTATCATTGCAAATTTGTTTACAGGTTATCATTTGCTGGGATGGAAAAGAATGGATTTTTAGCCCTGGAGCAATGTCGCACAAGGTTTCCCAATAGAAAGAAAAAAAAATCATAAATAGCCAAAAAAAATTAAAAATAATATTAAAAGTCATATTAATTAAAAATATTTTTAAAAATAATTAATTTTTTTTTTTTCAAATCTAGACCATGATTCTTCTAGAAATTATTTGGTCTTCTAGAAGCTTATATAGTTTGACTAATAACATTACTAATTTAATTCTTCTATTTTTTTAAATCAAATTTAATCCTTTTTTTAAATCAAACATTTTTTTCTACTTTCTTCATTTTTTTACTAAATTTTTTTTTTCTATTTTCAAGGTACTGTTTTTTATCAATATTTTTTTACTCAATTTTTTTCTTAATATTTTTTTATACTCAATATTTTTCTATTTTTAAAGTACTCTTAACATTTTATTTTTTTCTCAATATTTTTTTATTTTATTTTTGCTCAATATTTTTCTCAGTATTGTTACATAATGTTTAACATATGCATACAACAAAAAGTTCTCTTCAGCTCTCCAACACTGTCTCTCCTTTATTTCCAAGTGCAAGTGTCATTGCCCATTGTCTTAAATTCTTCATAATATATCTGAAAATTATTCATGTAAAAATATTAGTTTCTTAAACCCAGGCCCAATATATAAAAAATCAAGTTGTTTGCAGGGTTCAATTTCTTAAAAAGATTTGTTCATTTGTCAGCTTATGGAAGTTTGGCACATGTATTACATGGAGTGAGTTTTTTTTTCCAATTATACATCTCAAAAAATAAACAACACTGAAAAATAAAAAGCAATAAAAATAACAAAAAACAACAACACTGAAAAACAAAAAAAAGCAACAATAAACAACAACACTTAAAAATAAAAAGGAACAAAAAATAATAATACTGAAAAACAGAAAACAACAAAAAGCAAATACAAGCAAC
>CATIWM010045203.1:0-39841 GCA_949671775.1 Mallotus repandus
GAGAAAAAATATTGATAAAAAAAACAGTACCTTAAAAATAGAAAAAAAAGTTTAGCAAAAAAATATTGAGAAAAAAAATGAAGAAAGTAGAAAAAAATGTTGATAAAAAATCATTGAGGAAAAAAAAGAAGATAATACCCTAAAAATAAGGGAGGAAAGGAAGATGATCCATATTTGAAAGAAAAAAGTTAGGCTGTGTTTACTTTTAAAGAATTATTTTATATTTTTATTCTTCAATTTTCAAAGAAAATGAAAAATTTTTATTTCCATAGAAAATTTGTAAAACATGTTTACTTATTAGAAATTGAAAACTATTTTCTATTTTTTGAAAATAGAAAATGTGTTTACTTGTTTTTATCTACAACTTGTTTTTCATTTTTGAAAATTGAAAATATGTTTACTTGTTATCATATAAAACTTGTTTTATACATATGAACACATAAAAATAGGACTTGATTAATCATGATCATGATAAAAAAAATACAAAATGCTTAATTTTATAATGATAATCATACACATAAAAATACATTGTCCATCCATTAACATTTGCTCTTAACTATATACAATATAATTTTATAACGCTTGCAATAATGAACTAGAAATACAAAATGCTTAATTAATTAGTTACTTATCATACACACACAATAATATCAATTAAAAAATAAAATGTAAAAAAAAGTATCAATTAGCCACTTGTTCAGCACCTAATTATCAAGATTTTTTTTTTGAGAATAATCCAATTCTTTTTTTTTTTGAACAAACAAACATTTCATTCTATCAAAGCCGAAAGGCTAGTGAGTACATCAAACTTCCGGAGCACTTGGCGATCTTGAGAAAATAATCCCAGCAAAGCATTTAAGTGGTGAAGCATAAGTTATAATTGTTTTCTAAAATTTCATTTAGCCAATAAAGCTACGTACAGGAGACGTACAGGAGATCATTATTCTGCATTTTCCTTCTAGCATTTGCCGATATGTAAAAATTCACTTTTTCACTTGACAGTAGATTCAACACATGTTGTTTTAGATAGAGTCTCTAGTCTTGATGGGGTGGAAGTTGTAGAGATTGTAGCAGGATCTGAGCATTTCGCTTTATTAATAGCGGATGGAGTAATAAAGACATGGGGATGGGGTGAACATGGTCAACTTGGCTTGGGGAACACAAAAGACCAAACCAATCCTTAATCAGTCAACCTGGGTGACGAAGATTAGAACTAAGAATTCACCTTGAAAGTTTAATGTGGCAGTGGCTTTACATTTGTTGTAAGGTCTGTCACTTCCCCATCTCAAACCTGAGCGCTTTTCAAGATAGTGAAATTGTGAAAATGATTGGATTCTAGTGTAGAAAGTTGACAGCATAATGGATGATAATTGTCAAAGTTTTGAGATGCTCAACTTGTTTCATTCATACTGTGAAGTATATTGGTGGCAAATCAATTTGATAGTAGGCCACTGATGAAAATCGTGAAGATTGGGGACATTCCTAGATGCCACAAATCCCATCCCTGAATGCAGAATGCTTGCATTAACATTGGTACAAAATCAGGCGGAGGATGCAATGTCTTGAATTGATAGACCTGCACTTGAGAGAAATCAGGAGCTATAATTGGTTTGTAATCTACAGTCCACAAACACAAATGTAATTTTTTCTTAGCAAAATCAATAATCTTAAGAAAAGGAAACTCCAATGTGCTTAGTAATAAAAAAAAAAATCTAATTCAAGGAAAGCACACAGACTACAACCTAGGAACCACAGACAGAAAAGCAAAAGGAAAAATTAAAGTGAAATATGTAAATAGACAACAACATAGTTTTTAATTAAATGATGAACTCATTATTTATATATAAATTAATTAACCTCGTTTCACAAGCCAGTGGTAAAAGTAACATCATTAGGAAGCAACCCCCTCTCACACATTTCATCAAATAGCTGATTTGCATCATCCAATCTATGATCCTTACACAACCCATTAATCAAAACACTGTAAGTGAAAACATCCGAGAAAATCCTAGTCTCCTCCATTACCATATTCAGCCTAAAAACTTCATCTAAATTCCCTAATTTACAATATCAATTAATCAAAGTATTAAAATTAACAACTGTAGGCTGGCAATTCCACTTAGCAATTTCATCAAAAACCATACGGGCATCCTCAATTCTACCCTCTTTACAGAATCTATTAATTAAAAGATTAAAACTTTAAACATTTGGTGGATACACATAGTCCGAAATCTCCGAATAAAATTTCCAAGCAACAACAGGCAAGCTGGTTCCAATCAATCTATCAAGAAAATATTTACAACCACAAAAAGGGATTCTAAGATTATGCTTCCTAACCAATTTGAAACACTGAATAGCATCAGATATAAAATATAAATCAGTATAAGCATTCATTAAACCATCAAAAATAGAATTCAACAAATCATGGGTACCTTTAGTTTCAAGAATTGAAGTAAAAATTGAAAAAATCGAATCTTGAGAGAAGGGATGATTTTCTTGAGAGAGATTATTAATGGGTTCGTTTCATAGTTCTTGATTGCGTTAGAGAGATTTGAGAGAATTGGGTCTTCTGAGGATGGTGATGGTGGTGGTGCAGAGTACCGTGTAGAGAAGAGGAAGATGGCAGTACGGAGGAAGAAGGGCTTGGAAAAAAATAATTAAAAAGACGTAGGGCTTGAAAAAAAATTGAAAAGACGCCCTAACAATTAAAAAGAGCATGTTTTCATTTGAAAACAAGGAGTTTTCACTTCATAATTTTAACAAAGAAAATTTCAGAAAATTAAAAAAAAAAACTTGTTTTCCAATTTTCTTTTAAAATTGTGAAAATAGTAAAAACAGTTTTCAAGTGAGATTTTTGTGAAAACATTCAAAGTAAACATAAAGTTCTATTTTTTGTTTTCATTTTGAAAATTTTCTAGAAAACTGGAGTAATTTTTTGAAAGTAAACAAAGCCTTAGTTTTTGAAAATACTTTTGGTCATGTAGCTTTTGATATTATTTTTGGTTTTTTAGCTATTTATGAAAAAACTCTTAACTTAAATTATAAATTATAATTTAATTTGTATTATTTTATTACAAAACTACATAATTTTAAATTAAAATTACATAGTTTTGATGTTATAAATAAGTAATTTGTCAATAACTATCAAACTATGTAGTTTTAATGCAACTTAATTTACCTAAATAAATGACTTGCACCAATTATATATCCTTCATTAAAATTATTATTAAATAAATATGATTTAAATAATTTTATTGGTTGAATGCATAGTTTCACCCCTAAACTTTACATGACTAACTTCTGACACTCCTTAACTTTTATTATTTTTTATTCAACTCTTAAACTTTTATTTTGAACCTTTTTCACCTTTAAATTTGTACTTTTTTATTCTATTTAACTCATATAATATCAAAATGGATAAAAATTTAATTTAAAATGATTTTAAACATATAAAATACTAAAGTTAGCTTTAAAACAAGGGCAAAATAACTATTTGCCCCTTATGTTTTTGCCTAATATACTATTTCATCATTGACATTTGAAAAAATATGTATTCATCCATGACATTTACAAATTCGTATACTATTTCATCCCTAATAAAGGATCAGTGAGTGTTAACTGTTGTAAATGTTAGGGATGAAATAGTATATTAGGCCAAAACACATGGGGCAATTAACAATTTACCTTAAAACAATATAAATAAAATTAAAAAGTAATATTAAAAAGTTAATTTTTTTTTAATTATATTCTCTCTTTGATTAAACATTATTTTAATTTATATAAGTTTCTCTTATGTCCATATCAATATTAATTTATAAAATACTTCAATTTTATGTATTATTGGGATTAGATAGATTTAAATAAAAGTTTAAAGGTTGGGGTTTATTGCACCATTGATACCATAATTTTGCCCCATGTTTCAAAATGGTACCAGATTTTTAATTTTTTTTCTTTTCAATACGACAAGTTCTATTTTTGCTTCAGATTAAAGTACCTCAAACATATCCGATCAAATTTAGGATACGTGGCAGCCGGAATAAATATATTTTTAGTATATTCGCCATGTAAACATCCCATTGAATAGCCTAATCATCTTGTTGGCCCCAAAGAACAAAATTTGCTTGTAGGCCCAATAAAATAAAATTTTAGTAAATTTTATTTTATGGAATCTACTTGATGATTAGGCTGCTTAATTGGATACTTATATGACAAATATATAAAAAAATATACTTATTCAAGCTGCCACGTATGCTAAATTTGATCAGATATATTTGAGGTACTTTAATCTGAAGCAAAAATAGAACTTGTGGCACTGAAAAAAAAAATTGAAAATCTGGTACCATTTTGAAACATGGGGCAAAATTATGGTTCCAACGGAGCAATGAACCCTTAAAGGTTGAATATAACATAATAATAGTTAAGGAGTGATATAGATTAATTGAGTACAGTTTAGGGGTGAAACTATGCATTTGGCCTAATTTTATTGTGCAACCATTACCTTTTTTTTTTGGTAAGGATACTGTCATTTTAAAGGGAAGTTCTATGGTTACTCTTATTTGGAGTTACTTTTACTCTACTTTGTTTTAATAACCATTGAATGAGAGTGTATTTTATCATCTAATAGTAGTTATTAATAAAGTATATTTTACTTTGTAAAAATCAAAGTAATCATGTAATGCACCCCATTTTTAATATAGCTAAAAAAGGACGTAGTTTTGATACATTAAAAACTATATAGTTTTTTCCCAAAACGACGTAGTTTTGATATATTATAAATGCACTGTAACCTGAAACAACCATCACTTTAAACCTAACTTATATTTTGGAGCAAATTACATTTACCTCCCTAAGGGTTGACCTAATCCCAACTCTTCTCCCTCTTGTTTAGGGGTGTAATAGAGTGAGCTTTGACTAGCTCAGACTTGGTTTGTTTATAATCAAGTCGATCTCAAGCCAAGCTCGCTATCCCACTTGGTGTTCACGAGATGTTCGCAAGCTTAAATGAGTCTAAACGAGCTTAAAGAAATTTTAAAAATACAAACTATAAATTAAAATTATACATTAAAAATTAAAAATACATTATTTATTAAATAAATTACAATATATTTAATAAAAATTATGATTTTAGTCTAATAATATATTTCCTAAAATATTTTTTGCAACATGAATTTATATATTATATATATAAAATCAAATTACTAAACATTAAAATTACGAGCTGACTCACGAGCTTCTATTCGAGCTTGTTAGCGAGCTTCACGAGCCGAGCTTTGTATAGTTTGAGCTTGGCTTGTTTATTAAATGAGCTTCAATATACGAGCTCGAACGAGCTTTTATCAAGTTAAATGCGAGTAGCTCGGCTCATTTACACCCTTACTCTAGTTTGAAAATTGAACATTTACATCCCTCAGTTTTAGTTTCTATAGACTGCCAGGTTTAGTGCACATCCAAGTATTTGGCAACCACAACACTATTAAAACTCAGGGCTTTAGGGAACACACTAACCATATCACAAAGACATGGAGTGGAGATGAGGAGTTACCACCTAGGGTAATAATTGGGACAAATCGAAGGTGGTGGTAACTCGATCCCCTAAAAGAGAGTTAGCACCACACCAAGAGAATTCTGAACATGGAATACTAACTTTTTTTTAGTCTCGTGTTAGTTTAGAATTACTTTATAAATTACTAAATTATTCCTTATTTATATGAAATTTCATATCAAACCCTAATCAATCAACTTCAGGCAACTAGTTGGATGAAAAAGCACACAAAAACTACATTCATTCAAAGCGTAACATCCCTAATGTCTAAACTATATTGATTTTAGTTAAGTGAGCTAATTCTACTTATTTTTATTTACATGTGATATGAAAACTAATTGTAGGCCTACATTTTAAATCGGATTAATGAGCCTATATCTACAATCTTTAATTCGAAAGAAAATAAACCTAAGTTTACCAAATTTTAAAAGGAATAAAATTGGAATGGGCTTGAATCAATGAGCCTAGTTCTAATTAATTTTAGTCTTTTAAAGTGATCTTAAATCTACTTGATTTTAAAATGGGCTTATTAATTGGCTAAGCTAAGTTTAAATCAATTTTAAACTGGCCTGAATTCATTTTAAGTTAGTTAACCTAAACCCATTTTATGGGCCTATTATTTATGAGTTAAACCTAAACGTAGGGCTAACAAGCCTAAAACGATAAAGAAAACAAATCAAACCCAAACAAAATAATAAACATACATATAGTGTTTCTAACCTATTTTAATTTACGTACACCCTAATTAACTATAGCCACCATTGATTTTAATTAAGGCTTTTAAATTGAACCTAATTACTAATAGATTTTAAAGAATAGAAAAGTAAAGGGTTTCACTATATTCCCACTATTGGGGCTATTACAAGTCCTACGTATAATTTAAACTAATAAATACAACCAAAAAACCAAAATAAATACACAATATAATTACCAATAAGCAATAAACACAGAAAAAAACTAATAAGCTACATGATTTCAAAATATGGTTTTAATTTATGGCATTTCGTGGATCTTCATGGGTTCAATTTTGATTCAATCATTGGTTGTTCAATGTTCTCCCTCCATTGCCATCAAAATCCAAAATAGAAAACATACAAAAAAAAAACAAAGAAAATAATTAGAAAAAATCCAAAAGACATAAAAATAAAATAAAATAAAATAAACAAGAGAAGAATAGAAGAATCAGATATGGTATGGATGCATTATTGATTTGCTCCTCAGAGTATTGATTAATTCACCGTCTTGAAATAGGTCTGCGGTTTTGATTTTTGATCTCAGGCTTCACTACTTCTCTAGAAAGAACATATTTTTTGTTATTTTGTTTTTTAAAGAATCACAAACATAGAAAAATGAAAGAGTTTTTTTATGTTCCCCCCCCCCCCGGCATTAAAAAATGGTAAATTGCTATTTGCCCCCTGTGTTTTGGCTTAATACACTATTTCATCCTTACCATTTGCAATAGTTAACACTTATTAGTCCTTTATCAGGGATGAAATAGTACACGAATTTGCAAAGGTCGGGGATGAATAAATATTTTTTCAAATGTCATGGATGAAATAGTGTATTAGGCCAAAATACAGGGGGCAAATAGCAATTTACCCTTAAAAAATGTTTTTATAAGAAAAAGACGTAACCTCCTCCTATGATTATGATAATCTAGGAGATTAAGTTTTAAATAAAATCTTTTATTATGTGATAAATACCTTATCTCAGGTATTTATCAAGATAAAACCTCATTTATCAATTTTTTAAATTATTTTTTATTTATTTTTAAACCAATAAAAAAACAAGCAAATATTTTCTTCAGAAATTAAAAGAAAAAATTGAAAATTAGGAAGGAGCCCAGTTAAAAGTGTGCAATTCCGACCGAAAATATATAATTCCGATTGGAATTATGCATTTCTAATTGGAAATGTGCAATTCCGATCAGAATTGCGTATTTCCGATCGGAAATGTGTAACTTCGGTCGGAATTATAGATTTTGAATCGGAAATTTGTAATTCATATCCAGAATTTTGCTTTTCAGCCCCTTTTTCAATTTTATTTATTTAAAAACTAACCCACAAAAGAAAATAAAAATTTTACAATTAAGTTCTTAAAAACGTTGCAATTAACTCTTAAGACTCAATAATCGAAATCCAAAGACTTATTTTGAATAAATTCTCATCATTTGATCCTCTATCACATCCACACTTAACTATCCCAAAATTGGGTGTTTACAGTTCCGTCAAGACTTTAGTCATTCCATTAAATTGTCCATTAGTATTTTAATGAATAGTACATTTTACTGCCTCTATTTTATACAAACTAAACATTTTACTCCCTATTTTTTTTTTTTTGTAAAAACTAACACTTTAATCCTTTTTATTTTAATAAAATAAAAATTGTTGTTTATTAATTTTCAAATTATTTCAAATTTAAAGTCACAATTTTTACTTAATTTTCAATGGTTACACATATCCTTATCAACATTTTAAAATGAAAAAAAAAATTAAACTATAAATTTAATAAATTCATTAATTTATATCAATTTTATTTTAAAATTTATTTTTTATGTTTGGTTTCATTAATTTTACCTTCTTTTAAAGTTTCATTTTATATATTACTTTAGTTTTAGATAATACTAATTTTAAATGGATTAAAAATTAATAAAATTAAGTAAAAAAATGAATATAAAATAAATTTATGAATATTTATAGATTTATTAAAATTACAACTTGACTTTTGAGTTAGTGTGTAATTTGTATAATTCAAAAAAATATATTGTTGGAGATATGTGTACATATCTAAAATTTAGTTAGTACTGAAATTTTAAATTTTAAATTTTAAATAATTAAAAATTTAAAGGACTAAATTATTTTATTTTATTAGAACTTGGGAAATTAAACTATTTTATTTTTATAAATAGAGGGAGTTAAATGTATTTTTATATTAAAAACCTAACAGAAAAGTTAACGGAGGGACTTAAATATTGACGGAATTAAAATTAAGAGATGTAAATGTTTGATTTTCAAATAAAAAGGAAAAGAGTTGGAATTAGGTCAAACCTAAGGGAGTTAAATGTAATTTGCTCTATAATTTGTCATCTCCATTCTTCTTTGTGCCCCCACCCCCCCAACTCTCTCTTCCTCTGTCATCCATAACCGTCAACTTATTGTCGTGCTGTCATCAACACCTTCTTCTTCTTTTTCTCCTTTTTCTTTTTCTTGATTCTTCATCTTATTCTTCTTTTCGTGCTCTGCTGCATGTCATAACAAATTATGTATATTCATTTGGAGAGGAGGTAATGTTGTTGTTGCCATAACAACTTATCATAAAACGCGTGCCAAGAAAAGAAACTCTAAATGGTATTCTTTGCGACCATGAGGATATAGCACAACATTTTTATATGTTATTAATTACCATCATTCTTTCATGGCCACGACTTTGTTTATTTTATAATTTTTCTTTATAAACAATAGTTAGTTAATGATGAAGTTGAAAAGGTTAAAGGATTTATTGTAGATACAATTGTGCCCTTTCAGGAAAGGCTAAAGATTTTGGGTCAGTTAAGAATTCAAATTTTATATTTCTAGCTTGTGATGTAGGTCTATTAAATAAATATAATATTAATTAAAATTATTATTTCTTTCTCTTTTTTTTTAACTGTTAGAGTTTTTTAACTTTTGTATTATTGGTTGTTGTTTGATCTTTTGTCTTATTTCTATTGCATATTATCCTATTTCAGGCTGTGAATGCATAAATGATTGAAACTGAATTGGTCCAACTACTTTTAACAAGCTATATTTTTATTTGTTTCATGTAAAAAAAATATTTATGTATTGCTTAGATTATTATCTAATTCTTTTTATTTGTTTGCTAACTTTACTTGTTTGTTATATTTGATAATTTTTAGTTATTTTGGATGTATTGTGTTTTAAATGTGTTTTGTTGTTTTTTTAAATCTACAGATTTTTAGCTATATTGGATGGTTTTTTTAATTGTTAAATTTGGTGATTTAAATGTTTGTTTTTCTTTTTGGGTTTTGAGCTCATTAATGAGCTCCTTAACGAGTACGAGATCGTTAACGAACGAGCATAATACGAGTAAGCCCGAGCCAAACTTGAACTTAGATTTCAAAAAGAAATTTGAGCTCGAGCCTACCTTATATATTGCAAGCCGAGCTTGAACTTTTCAAAATTCAGCTTGGCTATAATTTTCTCTAAATAAATACTAAAAATTGTTTTCAAAAGGGAAAATTGCTTTTTTTGTGTTTGAACTTTTTAAATTTTGCTATTATGGTGTCCTAACATTTTTTTCTAATTAAGTTGTTGAACATTAAAATTTAGAGTTAATGTAGTGCTTTTGATCATATTGCCCATGTTAGAATTATGGTTGAGCAAAATTAAGACCCGCCTGTAGCCTAATCACCAGCCATATCAACAAAAGAATTAAAATGGTAAATTTAACCCTCCTCTTCTTCTTCTTTTCTTATCCCTCCTCTGCCCTCCCTCTACTTCCTGCTCCACCTCCACCGCCACCACCTCTTGCCTCTCCTCTTTCCACCTGCCATGGGGGGTCGTTGATCCAAAAAATCTTTGCTTCATCTTCTTTAAGCCCTCTCAATGAGTAAGATGTCGTGGCAAAAGGAATATTAGGCATAGTTAGCCCTCTTCTTTGTGGTTTTAGTAGATGTGGTTTATCAACATTTTGTCTTGTTTTGTGAGGCTTGTTGCAGCATGAGCACAACCTCACACCCATAGAATTGGGAATAAATTCACTTTTCACTTATGAACTCTTGTAATCATGACCTCTAAGGTCCAATCCAGACCTACCCATCAATAATTTGTTCGTATCTTGGTTTGGTTTGGATTTTTTACTAGTTGATAAGATACATTCCTCATGCATACTGTCACCATCAACAAGATTTTCATGTATGCAACAAGAGAACATATATGATATTTTTTTATCTATGGTTGTTGCATAGCAAATTACAATAAAATCCAGGTTTTTCATTGCCCAATACATGATTAAGCCTGAAACACAAGATGTAAGGTATTTGCAATTTGTTATAGCGAGCATATTTTGTCAAAAAAATATGAGATTGTAATTTATCAACAAGCAGCAAAAAGTTCAAAAACAATTCACAAGCAGAATATTCCAGAACAATCTCAAAACCTTGTAAATTCTTCTGTAATTCAACAAATAAAGTGCTGAATGCAGCCATTTCTTTCATAAAATCACTCTACCAATTCATGCAAATCTAAATTAAGTGACTAAAGTAAAGCTTTAATTCATCAACATAATGCATAAACCGATCACCTGAGTGCAAAATTGAGGTTTCCATCCTCAATTCAATGCAGCAAGCAGCAACAATGCACTAAGACAAGAAACATCAATCAATTTTAAGAAAGCTAAAACATACGCTTTCGAGTTCAGTGGCAAATTGAATCCAATCGGAAGTTGAAGTAGGCATTGTGGTGGAGAGAGGAGAGGTAGGAGGTGGTGGCAGTGGAGGTGGAGTAGGAAGTGGAGGGAGGACAAAGGAGGGATAAGAAAGAAAAGAAGAAGAGTAGGGTTAAATTTGTCAATTCAATTCTTTTTGTTGACACATGCTATACGGGGGTTCCAAGTTTGCTCAGTCACCATTCCAGCATGGACAATCTGATTAAAAGCACTACATTGACTTCAAATTTTAAAATTTAGCAAATTAATTAGAAAAAAAAAATGTTGACAAACCAAAATAGTAAAATTCAAAAAGTTGAGACAAATAAAAAAAGCAATTTGTCCTTTTCAAAATATGCCGGCCTGGCTGCTTCTATATATATAAAAGGATTCGGATTGGCGCATGCTTTTAGTGCTCGACAAAAATTAAAAACCTTACCTGACCTGATCTCAACTGTTAACGTGACAATATAAACGCTAACAGAATCCAAGGTGTTCTTTTTTGTTTCATTTCATCCAGAAAATTGCGCCTTCGAAAAAAATCCTATCGTTGGTAGCTAGATATCTGCCCTCTATTTTCAGAAAAATGGAAGGCGCTGCTGATGAAATTGCCAAAGCAGTGTCCAATTTATCAGTGGAGGACGCTGCGGAAACTATCAGTAAGAAGTGAGTATGATGCAGGAGCATTTTAGTCAAAATCAATCAGGAATTTGTTTAGGTTTAGTTTTTTCTTCTAATTATGTTAATGCTATAATCTCAGACTTTTCAGGAATCTTTATTTTTATTTTTTTAATTTTTTGTTTTTGGGTTTGGGCAGTGCTCGAAAGAAGGAGGCTAGAATGAAGCAAAAGGAGGAAGAGAGACGTCGCAAGGAGGAGGAGAAGACTGAGAAGGCTAAATTGGTATATTAATTGGATTTTTTTTTTCTTTTTTGTACTTGGAATATTTTGTTTAGCAATTGTTGCACTAATTACCTTTTAGTATTGTTAATTTTAGGCTGCATATAGTTCTTGGATTTCTATTCATTTTCAGCTATGGCATTTGATCTCGTTGTCTTATTCAGAAATGTGCATATGTATATGTTTTTTAGGCTGCAGGCAAGATTTCATTGTCTTATACAGAAATGTGCATACGTATATGTTTTTTAGGCTGCAGGCAAGATCCAGGTTCAGAAATTGGCAGCAGCTGATGATGAGGATATGGACCCAACGGTATAATCCCTTTCTTTGTCCAATATCCTTATCTCTATTTGTTGGATATAAATGTCATTCGTCAACTTTTGAGGCTTTTGTTGGCTTTGCTTATTTTGCAGAAGTACTTTGAGAATAGGTTGAAATATCTTGCTTCCCAAAAGGCTGAAGGGAGAAATCCTTATCCTCACAAATTCTTTGTTACAATGTCCATTGAGGAGTACACAGCAAAGTATGGAGGCTTAGACAACGGAAAGCATCTTGAGGATGTCACTGTTTCATTGGCTGGTATAACAAACCAAGAACTTCTTTTCTTATGTGGAATATGATTTTCCATCTTATTTCGTCATGTTAAAATCTTTTTTTCTCCTCCTGCAAGGACGAATTATGAAAAAACGATCTTCCAGTTCAAAACTCATCTTTTATGATTTGCATGGCGGTGGTGTTAAGGTCCAAGTGATGGCTGATATGAGGTATCTAGTAATTTCTTTCCTTAAAACTTATACATGCTTAGTAGATATTTTCTCTTTTGTCATTCTAAGGTGGACTTCTTAGTCACAAAATAATATGAACTTTGTTGGCTAGAATTGATTCACATGATTAGAACCAAGATCTAAATCAGACTCAATAACATAAATAAAGGAGAAGAAAAAACTATAGACCTCTTTGATATGATTTAGGCAAGCTTTAGACATTAAACCAGAGAATCTTGTTAGAATATTCTGTTAAACCTGAAGTATTTAGAATATATAATTCGCCACACCCTGGAAAAGGATTTGAGAGTGATAAAAATTTTAGGAAGAACGCCACAAGTAATGTATTTGATAATTTCAAAAGTTTACAAGAGAACCAAAGAGGATAAACTGTAAAATAAAATATTTAACATAATACTAATCTTATTAAATTATGCTAGACATATCTAAATACTAATATAATACTAATCTTAGTAAAGTATTCTAGACACATCTAGTAATAACAAAATAAATTCCAAAGAAAAGCTAAGTAGGGAAATTCAAGTCAAAGAAGGATATATAAATGAAAGCTAGGGAAGCTTCTTACCTTACAAGAAATTCTGTTAACTTAGTCAAAGAAACAAAAATTATATAATTGAATAAAGTTTGGATGCATGCCCCAAGAATCGTTGGCCCAATAATCATGCGGCCTAGCCCACATTATTTCCACATGCTTGCATGTGTTGTGACTGCTCTTGTACTCTCAAAATTTGACATGCATTGAGTTTGATTGAAATTTTTTGAATTAAACCATTGAAAGCTTCCTTCATCTTCTTGGTCCAAACTCTTGAAATAGGTTCTCCAATATTAATCAATTGATCCTTGTCATTGTTTTGACTTTGAAGATGTGGGCTAATTCCATCCTTGTCTCCTCACGAGTTTCTATTACTGATTCTTTCATTGAAAGGCAAGGATTTCACTTTATTGTGTGTTGTTAAATCAAATAATTGATTATTTAATAATTTCCATTTCAAACTTTCACAGGGACTTTAATGTTTGTAACTCCTTCCATGAGCCCGTACCTCTTGATTAGTTTACCTATATATGAATGTTGCTAAACAAATGACTCACTTATGTAAAAAAAAAGGATGAAATTTAAGAATTAATGTGCTATATGCTATTACCATTCTGTCATCTGGTTATTAATTAACTGCACGTCTGTTACTTTTTTTTTTCCAAAGTGCTTTGGTGCATACTCATTTTTCTTATTACGGTTTCTTGATTTTCTTTTTTTTTTCTTTTACATGTTCAGTGGTCTAAAAGATATGTTTACATTTCCAATTTCAGCAAATCAGGCATGGAGGAAGCTGAATTTTCTGAGTTTCACTCCAATGTGAAGCGTGGTGATATTGTTGGTGTCATGGGTTTTCCAGGTTTGTGATAATTATAACTTGTTAGTTTGTTTCTTTTCCCATTTTTATTTCCATATTTTCTGTTTTCAAATTTTCACTTGGAAACTTGAAAGTGTGCTTTCTTTTGTTTGAATTCTACTATATTGCCACCTCAAATAAGGCAGTTTTTAGTGGGGAGTTAGCTGGGAGTGTAAGAGCAGCATTTACATGTATAAAGGTCTAAGGGTATTTATTTTCTTTTATACATAGAGCTACTGAGATGGTCTTTCCAGTAGGTTGTGATGGTGTGCTTCAAAGGACGGTTGTGGAGGTGGTGTCAATGACAGTGGTGGAAGGGTATCAACAGTAATGGTGATTGAGTGGTGCAAAATAACCTTTCATGTGTTTTTAAATGGGAAACCAGAGGAAAGAAGTTGGTGTTTGTAAAGTCTAAAGCGAAACCACGTAAAAAAAGTTTTAGGTGTTTTCTAATATCATGACTACTTTGAAAGACAGGAAAACAAGTCTGGAAAAAGTGCTGTATTTGAACAGACCTTTTGTTTGAATTCTACTATTTCGCCACCTTAATTAAGGCAGTTTTTAGTGGGGAGTTAGCAGGGAGTGTAAGAGCAGCTTTTACATGTATAAATGTCCATGGGTATTTACTTTCTTTTAAACATGGAGCTACTGAGATGGTCTTTCCAGTAGGTTGTGGTGGTGTGCTGGAAAGGACGGTTGTGGAGGTGGTGTCAATGACAGTGGTGGAATGGCATCAACAGTAATGGTGATTGTGTGGTACAAAATAACCTTTCATGTGCTTTTGGATGGGAAACCAGAGGAAAGAAGTTGGTGTTTGTAAAGTCTAAAGGGAAACCACATAAAAAAAGTTTTAGGTGTTTTCTAATATCATGACTACTTTGGAGGACTGGAAAACAAGTCTGGAAAAAGTGCTGTATTTGAACAGAACCTTATGTATTATGTTAAATCCACTAAAATAAAGACCTAGAAAAATCTTGCTATTTTGCAGTTAAATAGTTACTTGTTCCATTTACTTTTTTGGGTACTAAGAGGTAGGATTTAGAAGAATTTTGTGATTTTATCTGTCAAGACCTTGTAGGCTGCAATATGTTGAGCATTTTTTTTTTCTTGACACTGGCTGCAATATTTTTACTTTCTTCAGGTATTTATTCCTTTTTAGTAATCACATTTGATATAATGACTTCCCTTCCTGCCAGGAAAAACTAAAAGGGGAGAGCTGAGTATTTTTCCATCAGCTTTTGTTGTTCTTTCACATTGTCTTCATATGATGCCAAAGGAAAAGGCTGGTCCTGGAGTCAATACCAATGTGAGTGAAGAAGGTTACTCATAGCTAGGTAGATGTTTCCTTAAATAGCTTTGTAACAGGGTTTATGTTATTATCCTACAGAGAAGTGATGTTTGGGTCCCAGGATGTGCCAGGAATCCTGATGCATATATTTTAAAAGATCAGGTATTAGCTGTAACCAATGTCATATATTAGATGATTGATCACTTTGCAACTTATCTTTCATTTTTGTTGGCATTTCTGTTTGAGTTTAGTAAGCTATTCCACTTGCTACTCAGATCAAATGAAAGATACCCTCTTAAGTCTTTTGTTACCTCGGTAGATTCATCAATGTGGATGTAATGTGTAGTTTCAAACAAACATATAACTTTTGTTCGAGTCCATTTTTTTTAATGTTTGTCTAAAGTTTACAATTCTGGCTTTGGCAGTGAATTTAAACATAATTCATTTCTGCATCCTTTGCAATTGAAAGAAACAGGATTCTTCTCCAGTTCTGCAACTCCCTCATCACCGTTTCAAGTATTAGTTTGTTCTTTTTTATGTTGTTAGGAAACTCGCTATCGTCAGCGCTACCTTGATCTGATGTTGAACCTGGAGGTTCGACAGATATTCAAGACAAGATCAAGGATCATAACATATATAAGAAGCTTTCTTGACAAGCTTGATTTCTTGGAGGTAATGTTTTGTTTCAAATTTTTATGTTGCCACTGTGGTCTTTTCCTTAATCATTTTTATTTTCCTGATCGTGTTAACTTAAATCAATAGGTTGAGACACCCATGATGAACATGATTGCTGGGGGAGCTGCTGCTCGCCCATTTGTGACTCATCACAATGAGCTAAACATGAGGCTCTTCATGCGTATTGCACCGGAGCTTTATCTTAAAGAGTTGGTTGTTGGTGGACTTGATTGTGTATATGAGATAGGAAAACAATTTAGGAATGAGGGTATTGATTTGACTCATAATCCTGAGTTCACAACCTGTGAGTTCTATATGGCATTTGCTGACTACAATGACTTGATGGAACTAACTGAGAGATTATTGAGTGGTAAGACTTAGCTTTTTCAGGCTGCAAAACTATGTTTTTTCAGTGAGTATTTATACATCAAAGAAGAAGGATTTTGACATTTTTGGCTTTGGTTGCTATTTCTTTGTTTAAATAGGAATGGTAAAGGAGCTTACAGGTGGCTACAAAATTAAATATCACGCAAATGGGCTTGACAAGGATCCGGTTGAGATTGACTTTACACCACCTTTTAGGTTTGGGATGTAGTTGTGCCTGTGTTGTATAAGTTCAACTGTAAACACAAACTTCTTTTGGTTTTAGCCAACTATTTGATTCACTTTTGCAGACGAATTGACATGATAGAGGAGTTGGAGAAGATGGCCAATCTAAACATACCAGAGGATCTTTCTGGTGATGAAGCTAATAAATATCTGGTGGATGCATGTCGAAGATTTGAGGTCAAGTGTCCTCCTCCACAGACAACTGCTCGTCTGTTAGATAAAGTAATTCTTCTTTTTTCTACCTTTTCTTCAATATACTTGTTATATTTTCCAGTTTTATTTTCTTAAATGCCACCATTCAATATCACACTTTTATGAAGATGAGTTAGCCAATTAGGGAATGGATATGTTATCATAGTGGCGCTGTATAGTGCTATTTTCGTGCGGAAGTAGCATGGTGTGAGCTTCAACTACAGAACAAGGAAAAGTCAGGTTGTTATGAATTGTTTGAATGATTGTACTAATATTGCTGTCTGATTCATTTTTTTTTTTTAAATTTTGATTTGGTAACTTGCTGGCTGCTTAAGCAACTTCTCGCCAAAAATTGGAAGCTCACAGTCACATCACAAAGCAATGTGTGCTGTGGTGTTTCTTTTTCCACAAAATTTGCATTAAATGCTTGTTTTCTGCTCATTCCTTCGTTTTCGTTCAGTTTGTAATGTCGGAAATCCTTGAAAGGAAAAAAGGATATCAACATTATTGCAATCGAATTTTGATTCCATATCTCTAGCACTAGAATACTTTACTAACCCAATGTCTAGGTTATAAACAAGTCAAGACAGCTTGTGACCTACTTGGTGGTATAGGCTCAAAAAATGCTCGAGATTGATTGAGCTCAATCTACTTGAGTAGCTTGTGGAGTCAATTTTGAATTTCAAATTACTTGGCATGTGTTAGCTCACAAATCTAATAATGCTTAGACTTCAAACCTAAAAGAAAAATACATAGTTCCTTTGAACCTGTAACCTTCACAAATTTTATAGTGATTCTTAACCGCTAAGATGAAGTTAATATTCATAAATATTTTATTCATTATAATATATAATAAAATTCTGTTATACTTCACATGGATTTTATAAGTATTTATATATTTGTATTTTGTAGATTAATTATTATTTTTTAATACACACACACACACACAATTTTATAATTATATAAAACTAATATTATAATTTTACATGAGTATTAATAATCATGCAGTATGATTTTTAATATAAATTTAAAAGTTAAATAATGTAAATTGTATAAAAATAAAAAGTTAAATTTATTAGTAAGCTTGATTAAGCTCGAAGTCGGCTTGGATGAGCTTGAGCCCATTTAATTTGATTGAGCTCGAGCTCAAGTTAATTTGTTCAGACTCAAGCTCGAGTTCATTTATTTCAACTCTGGAGTTCAAGTTCCTCCAAATTCAAAGCAATTTAGCTTGATCACACCCTTACCAATGCCTTCCACCATAACAGAAAATTGGAAATAAAGAAAATGTCACTGTTTTTGACTTTTTCATGCCTTTGGGCTAGATGGGGCTCATGAATCTAGTTAGCTTATTTGTGTGGTTTGATTAAACAGGCATTGAAGCTGCTTTTCTACTTTTAAAGTTTTGTTCAATACATTGTGTAATGTAATACATAGATTTTCACTTTCTGCACGTAATTTTTTGTTAGAAAGCGTGATTAAAATTACTTTTATGAGGTTAAGAAATCCAGTTTTTTTTCGATAATTATCATCTTCTATTTTCTTAGTTGTTTTTTAAAAGTTTATTTTGGTGTTTACAGCTGGTTGGGCACTTCCTTGAGGAAACCTGTGTGAATCCTACTTTCATCATCAATCATCCTGAGATAATGAGTCCTTTAGCAAAATGGCATCGATCAAAACCTGGCTTGACTGAGCGTTTTGAGTTATTTGTGAACAAGCATGAGGTATTTTCGCAATATTTTGTTCTGTTCACTTTTTCTTTTCTTTTCATCTTTTCATTTGTGCTTCTCCTCCTCCCCATGCTTGTTTATGCTGCTTGTTGATATTAATTAACTGCTCAGCTTTGCAATGCATACACTGAACTGAATGATCCTGTGGTACAACGTGAGAGATTTGCTGAACAACTCAAGGTATGTTGCATCATTTGAGCATCTCAAGCATGCATTTTGAGCAAATATTTTCAACTTTTTTCTGAAAGGTGATAATTTTTCAAGTATAGGACCGACAATCAGGTGATGATGAAGCCATGGCTTTAGATGAAACATTTTGCACAGCTCTTGAGTATGGATTACCTCCAACTGGTGGCTGGGGAATGGGCATTGACCGACTAGCTATGATGTTAACTGATTCACAGAATATCAAGGTTTGTTGGTTATTTTCCTTCTCTATATTTAGTAGCATGAGGATACGATTTTGGCATTCTGCTCACCTTATTTCTATTCTTGTTGGGGACAGGAGGTATTACTATTCCCGGCCATGAAGCCTCAAGATGAACATCCTACTAAAGGTACTCATTGTTCTGTTGCATTCAATTGCTTTTGCTCAATTTCTGGCTAAACCACATATTTGACTGGGGGTGTGCATCAGTCGGTTTGCTTCGCTTCGGTTTAAAATCATACAAAACTGAAATGAAAATGCTAAAAAAATAACCGAATTGAACCAAATAAAAATGTAAACTGAGCTGAAGCGAAAGCTTTCAGTTCAGTTTGGTTTGAGCCTTTTAAGTTTTTGCAATTTTTAACCTATTGTTTTTTTGTAATTATGCAATTTTTATAATGATATTTATGAGATTTATTGTTATTAGTTTTTTTATACTTAATTTATTTATTATGTTTTTAGAAAACCAACCAAGCCAATATTTCAATTCAGTTTGGTTTAATTACATTTTTTAACATTAAAACCGAACCGGAGTGAAAAGTTTTCGGTTTTTCAAAATAAAAACTGAACAAAATTTTTTTTTTTTTATACAGCCGAACTGAACCAGTTGGTTCGGTTTGGTTTTTTGGTTATTTTTGCTCACCCTTTATATTTGAGTACAAAGCTATCACACACATTGACAAACGCACAGTAATTGGATGTGGATATCTTTCCCTTGTTTAAGATTGAGCAATTGAGTTAAACCCATGTTTTGTTTGGTGCTTGATTTTGTTCTTTGAATCTTCCTTGGCAACTAAACTGCAGCAACTTGACGAGTTGTCAATGCTCACATATGGAGCTGAGTTTCAAGTCATGTGCTTTTTGTCCAAGAGGTGGGCGTTTTATAAAAAGTGCTCCTACATTTCTTCCTCATCTTTGAGTCCCAGTCCCAGCTCATTATTATTTGGGTTGTGATCATTTGACCCACACTTCAGTGAAGTATTTGAAGTGTTATACCATACATTGATAAAATATAGAACTGATGCATGTTTTCCTTGGTTTTACTTGCACTTGTTGCCTTGCTATAAATTATAAAGTTCTGTGATGATAGGAAATTTCTTGCCTCTAGATGGTCCCTCCTCCCTCCAAATATTATAGGTGATTTTGGTTGTGCAATTTACGCCCACATATTCATATAAAGTATTTAAATGTGATACAGCAACCAACATCATCATGGTCATTGAATTATATATTTTGTAATGACACCATAAGTAAATGTTCACAATGATGCTTCCTTGAATTATTTTATCGTGGACCATCACAAGGCAACAATATTAATTGTCAATCTCTCATCTCTATGGTTGGATATCTTTGAAGAATTTGGCTAATATCTGCAAACATTTGTGTGGCTGAGACTTGAAGTGTCTCCATGTGACAAGACTGGCATTAAAATCAATTTTCAATTTCATGCATCATTCTATCTTTTCCTATAAGTCAAAAGCAATCTCTAAGTGCATTAAAATTAATTAGAGTTCTTAAATATCAATTAGTGATAATATTGAAGGCCGAACTCTTTTCAAAGAGAAAGTTTGGTGATGTTTCACTGTGACGTTACAAAATATTGTGTGCATTAATGTAATTTAATATGGTTTTTGTATTATTCTCTCTCTGCCCCAACTAGGGATGTACATGTGTAGTTTGTTTGTTAATCGAGCTGAGTTTGCTATGTTATTTGGTGTTTGCAAATTGTTCATAAGTTAAATGAGCCTTAAGAGATTTTAAAAAATGCAGATCACAGATTAACATTATTCATTAAGAAATTTAAAATAAATTATTTATTAAGTTTAAGTTTAATAAAGATTATGATTTTATTTTAATGATATATTTTTAATTATTTTTTAAAAATTTGTCATGAATTAAAATTTATATATTTTATATTAAATTATTAATACATTAAAATTATGAGTTAGATTGTAGATTTTTATTTGACTCTGAGTAGAGCTTTGCCTTGCCTGAGTTGGATTTATTTATGAAACGAATTTTAATATACAACTTTTATTAGTTCTTGAGCAGTTGAATTCATTTACAACTTTAGCCTCAGCTTTTACGATTGGTTTGACTTGTGTTGATAAGGGTTAGAAATAGAGATTGAGGTCTTTAGTTACATCAATTTTTGCCACCAATGCAAGTGTACTTGCACTTTAATTGGGCATTGAGCAAAATTTAACTCAGTAGAAATTTAAAAGTGCTCTTTAAAGTTTAGTCTTATTCCCAACCCATTTACCAATGTTAAGCAGATAAATATTACTATCCTATCCCAATTATGGCAATGGGAAGTTCAAAACAAAATATTCATGAAGAATTACAATATCTCCAATGCATTAACTTGTTAGGCAAGGTACTCAGCGATTGAAAATGCATTTGCTTGGGGAATTCCTAAAACAAAAAGAGGACAGTTGTTAGGTAAGATACACAGTGATTGAAAATGTGCTGCCAGTATGGTCCATCACATTTCATCTCAGGTATGGTCATTTGCTGATCATTTTCACACGCAAGAGTCAAAACTCTTCAATACTTTTATGTTCTAGTTTTACTCCATTGTTTACCAACAAAGAATTATGGAAGAGACTCCTTGGTCTGTTCATAAGAGCTTCGTAGTAATTGAAATGTTCCACAAAGAAAGTTCAGGTCTAAATATCTGGGCTACCATTAATTCATATTACAAAGGACAATGTCGAAAGCATAGCAAAAACTCTTTTTGCTAGTATGATCAATGCTAAGGACTCAATGTACATAGATGAAAATTGGGAACCAGTCGTGCATTAGAGTTCTTCTAGATTTGAACAAATTGTTACCAAAAGAATTTATAAATAAACGAGGGGAAAAAGAACATTGGGCAGTCTTTCAATATCAAGAGACTTCCTTTTTCTGCATTTTATGTGGTTTCTCTGATCATACAACCTTAAATTGTAAAACTATCAAATCCTGGGAAGAGGTTTCCCACAGGGTTAATAACTAGCTTGCTTATGGACCCTGGATTTGAGCTATACTGGTAAAAAAAATCAACAGTTGGTGTGAATCCATTCTGGAATGAGAATTAGGATATAGCATTCAAGCGATTTAGCAAAAAGGAAGGATAACTTCTGCTCTAGCTCTACCTCACGGATGTTAACCCCAATCGCTAGATGTAGAGAGTGATATAGAGCAATACCTAAGCCAAAAGAATGGATCCCCATCTTGAATTTGGAGTAAATTCACTTCTCCACATAGAATGTTTGGATTTAAATATTTGGGCTACTACTAATTCAGATTACAAAAGACAATGCTGAAAGCATAGCAAAAACTCTTTTTGTTGGTCTGATCAAGGCTGAGGACTCTCTATACATAGATGAAAATAGGGAATCAGTCATGCTATTAGTATATAATATTAGTATTTAATTTTTCTATATTTTTAATTTGTTTGGAAATTTTTAAAATTAATGTTCGTATCTGTAAATTCATAAATTGTTTAAATAAATAATTTAGTAAAATGAAAATGAAAATTTAATTTTAAAATACAAAATAATAATATTATATTTGAATTTAAAGATAAATTAATGTATGTATAACTATCAGTAAGTTCACGTGTCATTTTACATTCACATTGATAATTGAGAAACATGACGTATCATTCATTGTTGGATGTATTTGCTAAGTGTCATTCCACTTCGATAGTAATAAGAAAGTAATAACATGAGTTGTTATTTGCTCATTAATTTATCAAATGTAGCCTGCATGAAGTACACATGCCATGTTACATGTACCTTGGTAATTGAAAAACATGAGGTGTTATTTATCGTTGAATAGATTTATTGGATATCATTATATTTTGATGTTAATGAGAAAGAAACATTGTGAGCTATCAATTGTTCATGGATTTATTCAGAAAAAGATAAAAAATTTCTTACATAAGGTGACTGATATATGTCAGACTTCAAATTGTATATAAAGGCATTACCAGTTGGAGTTGAATGTATATTTCAAATCAAAAAAAAAATGTGTTGCTTTCCTACTTCTTTTACTCTTCTTAATTTGTGAGTTTTAACGATATACACATTAATTACATTTCAAGTTCTTGAAGAATATTTAAGGAACGTGGTTTTATTTATTTAAATTTTTATTTTCTTTTAACATTGTTATTATATAAAATTCTAATGATATCTTATTTTATAATAGGTGAAAGAAAATTTATGTGATATTTAAATTTATGTGATATTTGTTATATTACAATATTGCATAATTAAAAATATTTTTGTATATGATACAGATATGACATCCATAACGTTGCCATACAAATCAATATTATAAGATATAGTTCAAAATTTAGGACTACCAGCACCTGTGTATGATAATGAAACAAATGGTGAATATATTGTTCTAAGGATTAAATTAGATCTGACAAATATACCAGAGTTAAATCATATTACATATATGGTATCTTCAATTACAAATGGTATAGTAGAATCAAATGAATTGATGGCACATGAAATTATATGGATGCTACAATATATGTTAGGTCTTGAGATTATAAATGTTAATTATTATGATTTAATTTAGAATCAAGTTCTTTGTACTAAATTAGATGAAAAAAACTAGAAAGTTAGAATATGATTTGCATGAAGTTTATTTAAAATATGAAAATCTAAAAAACTATATAAAAATGTTGCAACACCTTCGTAAAATATTATATGAAAGTAGTAAAATTATTTAAAATAACAGTTAGTAGTTATGAAAATGTGTATGTAAGTTAGTATATATAGGTATTAAGCATGATATTATTAAGTAAATAAGTTAAAAAAATAAAATGAAATAGTATAATTGTTATGAACAAAGTTTTTTAGTAATGGAAATTTAGTCAATCTACATGTTGTTTTATAATTAAATTGTTAATTAATTTTATTAATATCTTGAATAATGTATTAGCAACAGGTATATATATATATATATATATATATATATATATTAAGAATGTGTTGTTTTTTATTTAAATTAAAAATTATTCATGAATATATTAATTTCTTTTAAAAAATATGAATACATTAATTTTTGATACTTACAAAAATTACATTTTTATTGTAGATGTCAATTCTCTGATTTGATTTACAAGGTTTTTTGGAGTTTATATTGCATGATTTATTATTGTGCGAACCTATTTATGAAGTTCTTCTATGTGAGTGTTAGAATAATCTATTTGTTGCACATATAACTTTGCATATTATAAATCTAGAAACTCATCTATTTGAAAAGGTGATGGTTCTTGGTGAACAAGTGAGATTGATAGAAAAAGTGAAATACACTGTTACTTTAAGTACAATACAAAAATTACAAAACATATATAATGTTGACATCATTGATATCAACTTCTATGAACTGCAACAATGTAGAAACATAAAAAAAATTAGAACATGAAATAGAGGAGTTAACACAATACATGAAAGCATTGCAAAAAATGACTACAGCTTTCGAGAAAAAAGTAGAAAAAATTATAGTTGAATTCCATGATTTGCAAATAAAATATGAGCAACTCCTAAAAATTAAGAATAAAAAATGAAAAAAAGAGTACCAATATATTTACTTAGTGAATAGCCAACCTCCCACTAGTTTAGTGGTAGAGGTTTGACACCCCTTGTAAGAGTGGGAAGGTTCAAATTATATATATATATATATATATATATATATATAGTGAATATAGTAATGTATGCATTAGTATACTTATTATAATTTCCTATAGTTATTTGTAATGTTGAATGAGAATAAGTTGTAGTTGTAATGTATATTGTTTAGTATTGTAAGTCTTTTGGGTTTGTAATATGTATTTATGTAATGTTTAATGTTATAATAATTATTTATGTTTGTTTAAATGTAGATCAATTGATAGTATATATTTTTGTTATTTTAAATTGGTATATAATTTTTTTGATTTCTTAAATAATATGAGTTTAATTAAAAAATTTGTATTATTTTATTAAAAAATTTATGATGCTAAATTTGGTTAATAAATTTAGATTAAGGACATAAGTAAGAAATAAAAAACTAATATTTAAGCAATATTAGTCTTTTTTTTTTCAAAATAAGAATCTATGAGAAATTGGTATGTAATTTTTAGTTTTTTAAATAATATGAGTTCAATTAAAAAGATTATATGATTTTCTTAGAAGAATTGATAATGTTAAATTTAATGAACAAATTTTAATTACAAATATAAATAAAAATTAAAAAGATTGTAATATTTAAGTAGTATTAAATATTTTATTTTGAAAAATATAGGTATTCATACATTATAATCATTCATGTTATGTACATTTATAATTTAAAATTTATTAATTAATTTAAAGTTTAATACATATGAAAATGATTATACTTCGCAGGTTGTACTAAAAAGTTTGAAACCTCTTGCTATAAACTCTTACATTACAAACTCTACTAGGAATTTCGACTGTTTGTATTTAGCATATCCAATTATTTTTAAAAAATTTAAATGTTATTTAATACTATTTATTATGTTAATGTTTGGTATTTCTTAGTTATTTTATTAAAAATTAGCTTTATTTTTTGTTGATACATTTATATGAGTTATTATTTTTGTAATTATATAAATGTGTGAAAACAGCATTGCAAGATAAAACGATTGCAATGAAAACAAAAAGACAGTTAAAAAGTGCAACAAAAAAATCAGAAGCTCCAATTCAACAATACAAAATAAAAAAATACGTATAATAAATTCATAAGTTCTATTAGTTATTAAAATTTTTAATTAAGTCATAAATTTTTTTTTATTGAGTCCTAAAAGCCTTTAAAGTATTTCACATTAGTCCTATACCATTATCTCAAACGGAATGGACTGATGTGGCAATTAGACCCCACCCAATGAACTGACGTGTGCAGCTAACTCATTAATGACACTGAACCCACAAGTCCTATAAGTTATCAAAAATTTTAATCAAGTCCTAAAAATATTTTTTTAGTGAAATTTTGATTACATTAAAAACAAAATTTGTTATTTGATTTTTTATTCATTTTTATAGTCAATTAATAATTAATGATAAATTCAATTCAGGTGACATAAATTTTGTTAAACAATTAATAATAAAAATATTTTTTTTATAAATTTAAGGGGCAAATAATATAGAAAAAATGGTCCCGCTTATCTTCAACTATAGGCTAATTTTTTTAAAAAAATTATTTTTTAATTTGTATCAATTAGGAGAGTTAATTTTTCTACTTCTTTTAATTTAATCTAACTTTCAATTGGCATGTGTAATTACTGATGGGAAAATGAGATCAAAGTGGTTCCATTTTGATCAAGACCAAAATAAATAAAAAAAATAAGGGTAAAAAATGAATTGAACCGAATAAAGGTTAAAATTGAACTGAACCGAATAAGGGTCAAAATCGAATTGAATAGAACCAAACTAGTTTCGGTTCGATTAGTTTGACTTTTTTTTTTACGATTTTAAACCTAATAAATTTATGTAATTTTGCACTCTTTGATAATATTTAGGAGATCTATTATTGATAAATTTTTATTTTTATTTTATTTATTATTTTTTTAGAAAATCAACCAAACTAATTTTTTAAAATGAATTTAAATAATTCTAGTTTGAATTTTTTTGTGTTAAATAATTTTATTAAAATTTTAAATATTTAAAAATTGATAATTATATTTTTTATAAATCAATCAAAATGAACCATAAGAACCCATATAATTTAAAATATTTTGAAAATTCAGTTTGGTTTGGTTTAATTATAGTTTTTATAATAAAAATAAAAAAAATTTAGAACTTGATTGAAATTTTTGATAATTTATAAGACTTGTAAGTTCAGTATCATTGATAAGTTGGACGCACACATTAATTAATTGGGTGAGATTTAATTGTCATATCAGTCCATTCTGTTTAAGATAATGGTATATGACTTACGTAAAATACTTTAAATACCTTTAAGACTCAATAAAAAAATATTTTTGCAACTTAATTGAAAATTTTAATAACTTATAAAACTTATGAATTCATTATTTATGTTTTAAAATTATGAGTATACATATTAGTGAAATTGCATGTAAAAGTACAAGGACTACCCCTACTACTATATAATATGCAAGTGGTACTTGGAAGTTGGAAGCATACCCTTTTCTAGCTTGAGAGAGACCAGAGCAGTGAGTGAGACCAGACCACCTTCTTCAACCATATATAATCAGACAAGAAAATTTTACCAATATATATAACAAGATGATGACCAACACCATCAGCAATGTCATCACAATTAACACCATCACTATCACAAGTGTAGCAGTTTAGATACAGATCAGACAGTCCAACTCCAACAACAACAACAACAACAAGAGTAAAAGAAACAGAAGCTACCATACTAGAGTCTTTGAAAACAAAAATAAAAAAGGAAAATAACAGTACAAGCCCCCCCAACAGGTCCACACTTCACCAGGCAGTTACTTCTTTGTCTTTGTCCCTTGCACTTCAACAACAAAAGCAGCAACTTGAGCTAAAGCTTAGCTATCCAGAGTGTTCTTTTAGACTAGTGACCGGAAGAGAAAGGGTGTTCATTCATCCTCCAGAAGCAAGAAATTGAATTAGAGATGAAGGAGAAGAGTGAAAGTGGTGGTGGGTATGTGAGAGCAGATCAGATAGATCTGAAAAGCTTAGATGAACAGCTTCAAAGGCATCTGACTAGAGCATGGACTATGGAAAAAAACAAGAACAAGAAAGATGGTGAAGAAGGAGAAGCAGCAGCAGTAATTCCAAGACCTTTAAACAACAACACTAGGCAAGAATGGGAGATTGATCCTTCTAAACTTATTGTCAAAGGTGTTATAGCTCGTGGTACCTTTGGCACTGTTCATCGTGGTATTTATGATGGCCAAGATGTTGCTGGTATATACTTTCCCTCATTTTCTTGAATTTCTTTTTCTTTTGGCTGTTCTTGGCTAACCCATTTCTTTAAATTCTCTATTTTTTTTTTAGCAATTCTTGGATTTTTGCTTCTTTTAATTTTCTTTGGCTGATATATTGAAACCCATTTGGGAGTTTTTTTTTATGTTAGCTGAGAATCTATGTCGCTTGGATAGCGTTCTTTTTTATAATAAAAGTTGGAAACTTGGCCATTTCAGGATTCAATATGATTAATTTCACCACTGATTGTGTAAAATATAGTCTGGTGGCCCGTGTTTTCTGAGATCAAAAACTGCATTTGCTCTGCTATTCTTTATAAACAATAGAGATTTTTGCAGTTACTTAAATGCTAACCGAGTGATAGAACTGCAGCGCAACCATTACAAGTTTTTCTATTAGCAACCGAGTGATGGCTGGCATTTCTTCAAACTATTATAAGTTCATGGTGTTGCTGTTTTCAAAATTTCTGTATGGTTTCTGGGTGGTAAAGAAATGAAATTTATGTTAATTGTCTTGTCTTAATGATCATTTTTCTATTAGCAAATCCTACAACAATCACTTTTCTTAGCTGAAAGTCAAACTGTGTCTATCATGCATATTAATTTCTCTGCAGGTTGAATACAGGAAGTTGTAGTCTTTATTTTGTATTTTTTATCTTTAGCAAATGATTCCTGTTTTGTGTTTAATATTGATGAAGCAGTTGGTCATTGGCCCTTGTTGGTCTACCCTTGCAAAATCTTGTGATTTCACAGGATTGAATGAGTTGGCAGCTAGCTGCAGCAACTCCAGAGAGATGCTTTTCTTTTCCTTTTACCTCAACTTTCATGTGTCCAGACTTATCACCAGTTTTCACTCATCTTTGGATGGTCACTTTTGTAATTTAAAAAAGAAATTGAGAAGTAAAAGGCACCTGAGTTGATTTTGACTCAACCCCTTTACCTATCTATAAAGGTGCCAAGTGGATTCTCATCTCATCATCTAAACTAAAGCCTTGCCCAATCATTTTGGAAATTTAGCTCTTATTGGCACGCTAATCTTCAAGTGATTAATGTTGGATATGTTGTGTGAAACTTCATTTTATATTCTGTATAATCTTATCTGGTGCAAATAATTTGTAAAGTGTAGTTCCTCTTTGGTTAGCTATCTAATAACTCATATTTTTTCTTCCTAAGTAAATGACTCTAGAATTGAAATCCTAAGACTTCCCCTCTTATTGTTTTGATATTTTTCAATGTTAACATAGATGAATTTTTTTTCCCTTCAATCTCAGTTAAACTTCTTGATTGGGGGGAGGAGGGTCACAGGTCAGATGCTGAAATCGCTTCTCTCCGAGCAGCTTTTACACAAGAAGTTGCTGTGTGGCACAAGCTTGATCATCCTAATGTAACGAAGGTAAAATTTGATGTTGTGACTCTTTTTTGACCTTTACAAGATGCATGTGAGTAGTGACTACCTTTAAGCTGTCATCCTGTTAAATAATAAAAGGCTCAATTTCTCCACCATTTATGGTATCATTTAATGTAAATGAACATTTATACATTTAATCTTTTTGAACAACAAAATTTGACTTTAAAATGAAATAACTACCATAATTTTTACTTTTTCCAGATCAGGTGCTTGTTAGGCGGACTAGTATTTTTTTTTTTGGCAAAGTTCATATAGAAAAATTTAACCGTTCAACAAGTTCTGTGCATGTCTTTGTTTTGAAGGATGAAACATCATGGACGTGCTAATATATTCTGCCAAATACTGGCATCCCCTTTGCTCCTTTTGTGTGTTTCCTAGAAGTACATGCTTTACCTCTATGTGTCATTTGATTGTTTAGTTATTTAATTCCTAGGATAGTAATCATGTCATATTTTTCTGACAGTTTATTGGGGCAACAATGGGCTCATCGGACTTGAACATACAAACAGAGAATGGTCAAATTGGCATGCCAAGTAATATTTGCTGTGTTGTTGTTGAATATTGCCCTGGGGGTGCTTTGAAGTCTTACCTCATAAAGAACAGGAGAAAGAAGCTGGCATTTAAAGTGGTTATGCAACTGGCACTAGATCTTGCTCGAGGGTCAAATTCTCTTGCCTCATCTGTAGTTTATGTGATCTTCAAATCTGCTGAATTTAAAACTCATTTTCATGTATTTTTCCTGTTTGAGTAATTAAAACATACAAGGTAAAATGAGTATATTGAAGCCACTGTTTGGATTTCTTATAGGTTGAGCTATCTCCATTCTCAGAAGATTGTCCATAGAGATGTTAAAACAGAAAACATGCTTTTGGACAAGACACGTACTGTGAAAATAGCAGACTTTGGTGTTGCTCGTCTGGAAGCATCGAATCCTCATGACATGACTGGAGAAACTGGAACACTTGGATACATGGCACCTGAGGTATGCAACTTATGAAATTTGGGAGCCTACATTCATACTTTTAAGTCAAGCACTCAATGGTCATGTTTCAGTATGCTAGCTACCTTCAAAGAATAAGCAAGAGTCTAGTTCTACTTGATGGTCATTGGTCAATCTTGTGTTTGTATAATTGCTAGAAGCAGGTGTATCAGCAGAATTTGGGACCATTTGAAGACTAAGCTTTAATGTGAATTTATTTTACTTTCGTGTTAGATTTTTAGATATTTATTCATGTATATATTTTTTTATTTTTTACTTTTTTTATTGACATACTGGAATTGTTTAACATTCACATACTACTTGCTTTTAGCTTTGAATACATCATTTCGTTTTCTTCGTGTTAGATTTTTAGATATTTATTCATGTATATATTTTTTATTTCTTACTTCGTTTATTGCCATACTGGAATTGTTTAACATTGACATACCACTTGCTTTTAGCTTTGAATATACATCATTTTGTTTTTTTTTTTAAATTATCAATATTAGATTTTTAGATATTTATTCATGTAAATATTTTTTATGTTTTACTTTTTTTGTTGACATACTGGAATTGTTTAACATTGACATACTACTTGCTTTTACTTTGAATACATCATTTCGTTTTTCTTTTTTAATTATCAATAACTTTTAATTGGGACAGGTTCTCAATGGCAACCCGTATGATAGAAAGTGCGATGTCTACAGTTTTGGTATCTGTTTGTGGGAGATTTACTGCTGCGACATGCCGTATCCAGACCTCAGCTTCTCAGAAATGACATCTGCCGTTGTCCGACAGGTAAATGGAGGTTTTTGGATGATTTAGTAGATTAAAGTATTTCAATTAATTTACCATTGTTGCAGATTAATGCATAGCTAGTAATAATACAGAGTGTTTATAGAATATAATTATTAGAACATCCATTTCTGAAATGATGAGCTGAAAACCAAAAAAACCTTGACAGAATCTGAGGCCAGAAATACCACGTTGTTGCCCGAGCTCCCTTGCAAATGTAATGAAAAGATGCTGGGATGCCAATCCTGACAGGCGGCCACAGATGGAGGCGGTTGTGTCAATGTTAGAGGCAATTGACACCTCCAAGGGTGGAGGTATGATACCTGGTGATCAACCTCATAGTTGTCTTTGTTTCCGAAGGTACCGGGGCCCGTAAATGTTGCAAGGATAGAGTCAGACACTGAGTTCCAAAATTCTAAGATATCTTTACTCCATCAAAGATATTGGGTTTAGAAAAACTGAGATACTAAACTGGGGAGGCTATAGGTTAAGAGGAGCCCTGCAGCAACTGTCTTTTATTGGAACATGCATTCTGTAAAGCTCTTTTTTGTTTTCCCTTTTTTAACTTCGTTCTTGTTCTGTTTTGTAAGAACTCAGCATCTAATTTGAGTGGCCATTCATAGCATGGATTGGCTGGATACTCTTTCTGTATAATGAGCCTTGATATCAAATTTGATGCTATCATCATCAGTTGAATTACATGGCATGAACGAGGAACTGCCTATGCAAAGTGAACTCTTAACATCATCTGTGTTGGATGCTAGCGTCGTTGGCAGCATTTGGAGCTGCTTGGACACTTGACTTGTGGCATTTTTAGGAAATAGGAAAAGAAAAGTCCATCTAAATCTGTCATCTTATTGACTTGATGTTTAATAAGGGGCATACCAAACTGGTCAGCTGTATGGGTACTATCTCAAGTTCACAACTTGAAAATGACCTACAATAATAATAATAATATAAATTATTATTATTATAAATTTTCCGTCCAGTAAACAAAGAGTTCTGATGTGTCGTTGATGACCTACAATTTTATTATCATGAATGAATCAATATTGGAGTAATGAAGTACATTCTCAACTCTCATTTTGTTTCATCCGAAAAGAAAATTTCAGAATAATTGAACAAATGATAAACTAGATATCTACTCAACATAAAGCAGTTCATCAGCTAATTTGCTGGAAGCAGTCAAGTATCTCTGATCCCTCATTCATCGAGGCCTAGCCAGCAATCTTATAACTTGGATTAACTAAATTATCCAGGCCAGAAACCACTTGCATGGACTCTATGACATCACCAACCTTGAGATCAGCCAATAAATCCTCATTTTCTGTTATATAACCGAATACAGCATACCGACCATCCAATATATTTGCATTGCTGGGGGTCAGTTCACTTTCTTTCAGTAGCCAAAATACTTGACTTGAAGCCGAGTTGTTCTCAAACTCCTGTCAACAATGACACAAATAATGTGTTTTAGAAAACAGAGCTTCACAAAACAAATCATGTCCCACCCTGACTCTCAGAAAATCACGAAAAAAAAAAATAGAGATGAAGCAGCGGTAACTTCAAATGAAATTCTCACATCTCTAGCCATGGCCATTGTTCCAAATGCATTGAAAGGAAGCCTCGTCTGAGCCTTGTACAAACCAAGCTCCTGTAGAGTTGCATGAAATATAAAATCACAAGAAAATCTTTTAGCAGCAAACAAAGATAAAAGAGGACTTCAGAAGATTGAGCTCCAAAAGAAAAACAGTGAAAAAACAAATAAAAAACTGAAAGAATATAATTATGATTCTCTCAATGCTACATTAGATTTTCTGAGGAGAAGATAACCAAATTTGAATAATCTTAGGCCAAAAATAGAAGCTAAAACTGGAGAGAAAGATACCTGACTTTTCATCTAGTGAAATATATCTCATAAATTTTGACATAGCAGTGGGATCTTTGACAACACATCAAAGGCACATTTTCTTTCTGATTATTTAGTTCATTTAACGGTATCTATACACCTCTTAGTCATACTAAGAACAGAATACAAAGCTAATGAGAGCAAGGGCATATACTATGCAAATCAAGATCAAGTCTCCCTTTATCACAATCTTCTATGTTAATTGCAAGATGCACATGAGAAAGAGAGAGTGGGAGAGCAAGAGGAGCTTACTTCCAAAGTTTCCCCATAGAAAGGTGATTTCTCCCCATTCACCATGATTTCTAATGGTATTGTCCGAGTTTTCTCAGTACTAGGATCAATAAAGCCCTCTGCAGGACCTTCAGGATCTCCAGTTTGGACAACAAAGCCATCCGCTGCAATAAATTGAAGGAAGCCTTTAAGTTACATCAGCAAACCATGATCTTAACTAGAAGTCGCTTCTCCTAGGAATGAAGGAAGGTGATATTGGAAAGAGGGAAAAATTGGTACAAAAGCAATTAGATGCTTTCCATGCATGTAGTGTGAAAAAAAAAAAAAAAAACTGGTCGTTCTGATCTCAACTCTTCTGCAAAGAACTAAAGGAAAAAAAAAAGACTCAAAGAAAAAGATATCAATTTGAAGTTAGCGATTTTACCTCTCTGGATTTCCATGCCATCATAGAAGTGCCTTTCAACCAAGTCCACAAAATTCCCAGCAGTTACTGGAGCATTATAACCATCTAGAACAATGTGGAACACACACTCATCCAAGTTAGGGTTGTCTTTAATCTTGACCTTCATATCTACAGCTGCTCTCCCCTTCAAGAGGGGCATATTTTGATATTCTTCGGGCACTTCGTAAGGGAAGCCATCCACCATGTCCTCTTCAACACTGCAGAAACCCAATGCCCCAGGATCATCTCAGCTGCAGTCAATGACAAAATATATATATGAGAATGGTTTATCTTAGAGGATCAGCTTTTTCAAGTCCTCAGCTTTTATGTGACAACCAGGAGACACTGAAAGGAAGTATGATATCAACATGCTGTCTTTGCTGATCCATACCCCCATGGAAATAGAAGAACAGTAACCGCAAGAAGACAACCTTAGCATTTTGAACCACATTGGATGATCTCCTAAGGTAAAGGTCCATTCCATTTTCAAAATTGTCAAGGTTAGCACCCTGTTATGCTGGATGCTAAACAAATGATCTTGATCTGGATACTAAACAGTCATTCATGCATCGCCCAGAAAGTGACCAATTGAATAAGCATGTGACTACTGATTAGACAAATTTAACTGGATAATTTTAAAGGGAAAAAGGAAAGAGAGAGATTTCTAAGTAAGAAGCATACAAAAGATGCAAATTGAAACAATTTCATAGATGTTGGTTTCATGAATTTACAGTCTTTAATTTCTCAGCATGACTTCCATTGAAGGCAGACCACTGCCTTCAAAGGCACACTGCTCAATAGCATAACCAACTTGCAATGAAATAGATGAAAATCTTCTCATGATCGAGAGCATCAATTGAGCATTTTGTTATATCAAAACTGTGACCAAACCAAAGACACTCGGCTGTCAACTTGCAAGTTGCCCTAACTTTGTAATTATTGTTAAATGAAATCAGATGGTCACAAATGCTTCCTTTGTAACACAGCTATTCTTTTTTCTTCTTTTTTTTTCCCTTTTCTGTTTGAAGCAGTACTGAAATGTATGCCATAAACTAAAAAAAATTCTGTAGTTTTGGACTTATTGTCTTACAATACCATTGACAACTATAATGCAATTACTTCTTTAAACAAGCAATGCCAGTCTCTCTTTTCTGTTTCCATATCAATACCTAATGCTCTTCATTTTTTCTTATCCTTTGCTCTTAACATAACCATGAGGCTCAATCTTCACCATGCCATCAGTTATAATTCTATTATCAAACTTACCCTCCAACGTAATTAAGAAGCTCCTTCTGTTTAGGGGCCACAGCATCTCTGTTCCTATCTTCAACAATCTGTTGAAGCCCATCCATTCCAGCTTCTAGTTTGTCAAGCAATTCTATTCCATGGTCCTTCTTTGATTCAGCCAAGCCTGAGATAATCAAGCTTTTCCCCTGCTTAAGGGATCGAGATGCCTGCCTCACATTCTACATTTCATAAAGAGATAATTCTCATGTTACTGTAATTCCATCACAATTCAAAATAAGTACACTGTCAATACCAAATAACATAAATGAGAAGAAAAGTTCATAGAGTCTTACTCTCTCAACAGAATCAAGTGCCTTAAGCCCAGCTACTTTGAGACTTTCTGTGATGTCTTCAAGTGGTTTTTGTACCTCCCTTATAGCTTTATTATCAATTGGAAGTCCATATCTTAACAATGCTCCTGGGTCCTTAATTGGAGGTCCAGATATTAACACCGAAAGATCAGGCAGTGCAGGACTAACTGCATATGCATTGTTACTAGATATATCCAATGATGGCACTCCTGTAATCAACCCAACTGCCAATGCAAGAGAAATTGCACATTCCTTTATTGAAAATGACTTCCCTTTCTGTTCAGCAAGTAACCACAAAAATCTTTACTATAGTTTGTCAACAACTGCAACAAAAACTGAAATAAAACTACACATTTGAAAAATACTCTACTCATTTTTGTTGCATACAAGTTATACAGCCATAAATCTATGGCTCCAAGTGAATAAATGCACAACCAAACCCTGAAGAGTTCTGAGAAACCCATGTTCACCAAAAGCTTGAGATGTAAACCAATTTTTCAAGAAATTATGATACATTAAATAAAAAAAATCCCACAGGGCTTTCTGGAATAAATTATGCGCAAGAATTCAACTTAACAAATAGAAACGAATTGGAACTTTCCAAATACACCCGCACAGTTCCTTACTAAAAAAAAAAAAGGCAAAACCTTTATCAAATGAAGCTAATTACAAGTTATCTACATCAACAAAAGGAGACCCATCAATGGTTAAACCCCAAACTGACATACTAACTTCAATCTAGTTCCCTCCCTGCTAAATAAAAAGGCAAAAGCTTTATCAAATGAAGCCAGCAACACAAGATATGTACACGCACCAAAAAAAATCATCAACAGTTAACTCCCAAACTTTACAGAATCAAGTTCAATTTCGGGCATAAGCTACTCATCAAAAGCAAAATGCAGTACCAGAATCCAAGCTCATATTACCTGCTGAGACTGATGGGAATTTTTAATAGAGCATCTGGGTACCATCCGCCTACCCGACAAAGCAGCAGTTTTGCGTAGTAAAGTACTTGCAAAGCCAATTTGGCCTCTAGGTAAGTTGGATTTGATTGAGAAATTGGAGTTAGCAAGAGAAGAACAGTAATGGCACTGGATTAAAGCTGCCATAACTGAAGTCACGTAAATGGTTTTTTAGAATTTACTTTTGAGATAAATATACAAATAGAGCAATTACTTCTATAAGAGATGCAGAACAGTGGAACTGTGGAAGTGAACGTCTGCTCGAGGAAGGGCAACGGATTGGAGAGATTAATAGATAAGGTTCTGTTTGGGAGAATCGAGTCAAGCTAAAAGGTCATCCTCATGCTTTGGATAAGATCTTTTATTCTAATTTATAAAAAAAAAATAAAGAAATTATCATTTTTTTTGGTTAAAAAACTTCATCAAGTTATTTTTTACCAGATAAGTAGAATTTTGATAATGTGATTCTACCGTATGACAAAATTAGTTCTGTATTTTTTTATATTAAAATATACTGTATTTTATTTTTTTTATATTTTAGTGTCTTCTAACAGATATTATTTAATATATATGCTTTAATCTAAAATAATATGTATTTTTAATATTAAAATTATATAATAAATAATATATTATTTAACTAAGTACAATAAATTAAAAAAAATTAAATTTAAATGTATTTTTAATTTAATAATAAATAAAAAATAATTTTTAAAATAAATTTATAATATTTTTATAAATAGCTAATTGATTAGATTCATCATCATAAATCATATATAGAATAAATTTATCATTGAAATTTAATATTATATTAATATTTTCTTATAAAATAATGATAATATTAATTAGAATGTATTAAAGTATAAAAAAATATGAAGCATGTACTTGTTGACTTTAACAATGATTAATCTTGATTTTGATCTTAACAAACTTAATTTTGAGTATTTAATTTTGTTTGTTTAAATGTGTATAAGTTATGACTTAATTGGATAGTTAAAGTGAAGAATTATTAAAGAATTTAACCTCTGATATTCAAGAAAGATTTTGACATCCTTAGAGCATTATAGTGAGAAAATGATCTTCTTGACATTTCAAGCAGACATCTTAAGCTTTCTGAATTGAGCTTATTTGTCAAAATACGAGTTCAAATGGGTCTTCAAATCTTCAGTTAAAATCAGCATATGTAGCATTCATCTTAAGATGTGTAGCTCTTAGTATTTCAATAATATCTTGAGCTATAGAAGTCCAAATGAGGTGATCCAAAATGATGTGAAAATCTAAGACAAATATCTACAACTTTTATGAAGAAATATTAGGTTAATTTGATCGTCTTCAAGGGCTAAAGTCACGATCTTGACCGGGACCATGCAAGCCCCGACCGGGACCAAATTGAAGAAATCTTCCAGTACATATCCCGAGCTAATGTCACGACCGGGATCAGTGTGGTCATGACCAAGATCAGTGTGGTCACGATCAGGATCAGTGTGGTCACGACCGAGATCAGTGTGGTCACGACTGGGATCAGTGTGGTCATGATCGGGACCAGCTCAGAACTCAAATTCAACGGCTATAACAGATATATTTTTGAATATCTCGACCAGGACCAGCTCAGAACTCAAATTCAACGGCTATAACGAATATATTTTTGAATATTCTGACTAGGACCAAAGAAATAACAGCTCAAAAAGTCCAAATTTCATTCAAATGAAGTTTGAAATTGTTGGAAACAAAATTATTGTTTCTAACATCTATAATTTAATTGCTTAACTATAAATACAACCTCTGAAGATCAGTTAGATGTTAAGAAACTTGTTTATTATTTATACATTTTCAAGCATTCAATTAAAGCTCTAAATTCTCTCAAAATTCTTTTTATCTTTGTATAACTCTTGTGAGAGTTAGTGAGTGATTAGAATAGAAATTCTTGTTCTTCTATTTTTTTGGGATTAAGAAAAGGGAAGTGAGGTTCTATTCTAAAGGAATTGGTTTAAATGTTTAGCCATTTAAATACTTGAGAATTTGGTTTTAGTGTGATCCTTGAAAACACTTATATAAGGTTTGAGTTGAGCCTAAAGCTCAAGTTGTAAAAATCAATCTAAGGGAATAGATTGTGGTGATTCAAAATCCTAACTTGGGGATAAGTTAGGTGGAGACGTAGGATTATTGAGAATCTGCACTCCTTAAATTCTTGTGTTCATCATTCTTCCTTCTCAACATTCTATCAATTTTTATTTATTTATTTTTAAGTTTTGATTTTTGTTCGATAGCCCTATTCACCTCCCCTCTAGGGTATTTTCATTTGGTATAAGAGCTTGTAAGTCTAGGAACTTCATTGCTAGAATACAAGATCATAGGAAGTGAAAATCAAAACTCCTCCTCTTTTAAACCTTTCTTTGATGGTAGTGATTATCCAAATTGAAAATTCAAAATTGAGCTATATCTAGATAATGAATCTAGACTTTGGGAAAGTGTCCTCAAAGGATGGGAACCTCCTAAAGCTACCAAAGATGGTGTAGTTACTATTCTTTTAAGAGATGAATGGAGCAATGATCAAAAGGAAGAGAACATCAAGAATAAAAAGGCTATGATCACCATAGCATCCTCCATAACAAGAGAAGAAAGTAGCAAGCTTTAATGTTGTATTTCTACCAAAGAAATTTAGGAGACCTTGGAAAACCATTATGAAGGCAACGTACAAGTTTAAAGCAAGAAGGTTCAACTCTACATGTATGAGTATAAACTCTTCAAAATGAATCCACATGAATCTATCACGGAGATGACCAACCATCTCATGGCTCTTCTCACAACCCTCAAGAAACTTGGAAAACATTTCTCCAAGGAAGAAGTAAATAAGAAGATTTTAAAAATCCTACCTAAGAAGGATTAGGAATCTCGAGTTACTTCAATTAAGGAAGCTCAAGACCTCTTAACTCTCTCAACTGATGTACTTATTGGAAAGCTTCTCACCCATGAGCTTACAATAAAGCAAAGAGTTGAAGAGCAAGAAGAGAAGGAAGACAAGAAGAAAAGCATTGCATTAAGCTTCACAAAATGATAGTGAAGAAGAAAACATTGAATATTCTGGTGAAGAAGATGATGAAATTTCCATGCTCATAAGAAACTTCAAAAAGTTCTTGAGAAAACAACACTCCTTAAGAACTAGAGACAACAAAAAGTATGAAAGAGATGGTAAGAAAAAAGCCAAAGAAGTTACTTGTTATGAATGCGATAAACCGGGACACATTCGAAGTGAATGTCCCAAACTTAAATTCAAGAACAAAAGAGAAAAGGATAAAAAGAAGGCTTTCAAGGGTACTTAGTATGACTCCTCCAAATCTGAAAGAGAAGAGGAACAACAAGAAGTGGCCAACCTTTGCTTCATGGTTCTTGAGGATAAAAATGAGGTACCATCTATTTCTAACTCATCTTGTGATGATTATTATGAATGTGATGATAATGATGATGATGAGAGCTCTATTTTAAGAAAAATTATGCATAAATATACTAGCTTACTTTCTAGGAAAAAGTTTTACAAGTATAAGTTTACTAGCTTATCCGAGGAATTCGAAAACTTGAAAAATGATTTTTCTAAACTTGTTAAATCAAATGAAAAACTTGCAAGTGATTTGGAATGTTCA
>CATIWM010045215.1:0-10376 GCA_949671775.1 Mallotus repandus
AGTGTTTTGAAGGCTTACACTAAAACCAAATTTCCAAGTGTTTTAATGGCTAAACACTTAAACCAATTCCTTTAGAATAGAACCTCACTTCCCTTTTTCTAAACCTAGAAAATAGAAGGATAAGAATTTTTATTCTAATCACTCACTAAACTCTCACAAGAGTTTATTAAATACAAGAATGAATTAAAGAGAATTTTGAGCTTTAATTGAATGCTTGAGAATGTATAAATGAAAAATAAGTTTCTTAACCTCTAAAAGATCTTCAGAGGTTGTATTTATAGTTGAGCAATTCAATTATAGTTGTTAGAAACAATAATTTTATTTCCAACAAATTCAAACTTCATTTGAATAAAATTTGGACTATTAGGCTATATTTTCTCTGGTCCCGGTCGTGATCACACTGATCCCGGTTAAGATAATAAAAAATATATTTGTTATAGCCATTATATTTGAAGCCTGCACTTGTCCTAGTTGTGACTGCATTGATCCCGGTCGTGACATTGGCTTAGGATATGTTCTGGAAGATTTCTTTAATTTTGTGCAATTTTGATCCTGGTCACGATTATGACTTTTAGCCATTGAGAACGATCGAATCAGCCTTTCATGAAAGTTGTAGGTATTTGTCTTAGCTTTCCATATCACTTTTAATAACCTCAATTGGACATTTGTAGCTCAATATATTATTGAAATACTAAGAGCTGCTCAAATCAAAATGAAAGCTGCATATGCTGATTTTAACTGAAGATTTCCAGACCCAAATAAATTTGGATTTTGACAAGTAAGATTAATTCAGAAAGCTTGTGATGTCTAATTAAGATCAATTCAAAAAGCTTGTTATGTTTAATTCAAATGTTAAGATGACAACTTTCTTATTATAAAAGTCTAAGACTTCCAAAATCCTCTTAGAATCTCGAAGGTCGATTTAGCCCAAAAGCATGCTTAACTTCATTTTGATTTCCATGATAGTCCTAACTGATACACACTTAAACAAACATATTAAATGCTTAAAATCAGTTTTTTAAGATCAAAATCAAGATTGATTATTGCTAAGGTCAACAAATCTCCATTATGTTCACAGTATAGATTTGACAACTCAACAAAAATCTTCTTTGAAAACCAATTTTAGTGTCCATTCTGTTCACAAAAAAGTTTATGATTATCTACTCAGTAAATATGTGCAAGAAAGAAATTTGCATAAGCAAATTAGCAGCTCTATGTTGTCCCATCTACGTGATGAGGGTTGTAAGTATACTGAATCTACAGTCAAGAAGCTATCTTTAACATCAACTTCTACTTCAGTGGATCATGACTTTATAGAGCCATTCTCTTCATTATTGGTAATTTGTGGATAGTCGGTTCCATCCACTTTGCTTGACATCTTCTCGAAATATTGTTTTGTACTCATCATATGATTTCTTTCGCATTGTGTTTTGTTTGATTGCAACTCCTGAATCCTTAAGCTAACAAGAATGAAATTCTTTTAACTTAGTGATTTGGAAAATATTATCAAACTGAGAAAAAATATTTAGAGAATCCTTTAAAGTTGGTAATATTATCTGCATAATTGTTCCAATTAATGAAGAGTTGAAGGAGAAATATAAAAGTTTAATTCCATTCAGATATAATTTTCTTTGCTTTTAAGTCATTTTATATCAGCCATTATAACATTATTCCACATTTTAGAATAAAATATTATTTATAAAAAATAACCTTCTGTGCATCACGCGAGCCACTCGCTAGTTAACAGTAATATTTAAGTTTTAATGTATGAGATATGACAAAAAAATGGACTGCTAATAAGAGAATTATCAAATGCTAATAAGAGAATTATCAAATGCACAACTTAAGATAGTTCGGAAATTTTTTCATGTGGATATATATTCTCTATTCCATACTTGCCAATTGCCATACTTTGTTCTACCATACTCCAAATTTGGATAGGAATTGTTTAGGGTAGCCCGACCCAATCTTTTTGAAGATCACTTGATTGACCTAGTCGGTTTTTTTTTTTTTTTTTTTTTCTTTGGTACCCTTTAAAAATAAAATAATATAAAATAAAGAAAAAGAGCAATAACAACTATCTTACTTTTCGGCTTTCCCACAAGAAAAACAAAATATCAATCCCTTCTATGGAATATAAATATTTTTACAGAAATTCGGTACAATATTTGTTCATTTTTATTATTTTTAGAAATGTTTAATTATTTTCCAATTTTGAAAAAACGAAATTAATATTGAAAATAAGAACAATGAATGACCAAATTACTAAGATCTAATACCAAAAAAAAAGTCATTTATATGGAAATTTGCTTTTTCTAATTTAAATCAACGTAACTACGGACGAACTTGAAGGACTGAAGGAGTAAGGAAGGGCATGACTTGGGCATAACATTCTTCTATCATGAAATTAATTTCCCAAAAACATATTTTCATTTCCAATATTAATTTTCTTCCACCAATGCATATAGCTTACTCATTCTGATTTTCCTCTATTTCCAATTCACATGATTGTAACCAAATAATTCTGTTTATTCATTTTTTTTCTAACATTAATTTATATAAAAGAATATAATTTTGATCATCAAAAAATAAAAGAATATAAATTTTATGTTTATTTAATGGGAAAATTACAATTGCCAAACTCACTAATCTGTCTTTATATTTTCAAAAATCAACTAATAACCCCCTTGCGTTTAATTATATTAACTATTTTTCCATTTTGCTAACTAAATACTCCTTCAAAATTTGATATTTTTATCGTAAACTTGAGGAGATATTTATTTAGTGGAAGACGAAAATAGTTAATAAAAACAAATATGATGGAAAATTTAGTTGACTTTTAAAATGTAAGAATGAACTAATGAATTAAAATAAATCTCATTGGTGATTGTAATTTTTCCTTATTTAATTATATCAATGAGATGTGGATTAATTAATTGTTTCAATGAATTTTAAAAAGGGAGGTATTGGGTTGGGGAGCTATAAGCGGCAACGTTTAACATACGTCTAAGCGTTTAACGACCACGACACTTTGCAGGTTCGTGATTTACTATAAAATAATTACGTACTATAAGTCCTATATTGGAGATGGAGTCGTTGTTTATATAAAATTTGGGACACACTTTATATGTAAATTATAATTTTTTCTGAATACTTTTCAATTTTATAATTAAGTCCAAATTCATTATTAACCAATTTTTAATAATAAAATATCATTCACCACTTAATAAAGAAAATAAAACGTGCATGCAAATAAATGAGGAAATAAGAAATGATACAACTCTTGTTCGCACGCAAGATAAAAATAAAATAAATAACTTGAGTAAATTAGCAATATTCCATCACTGAATCTTGAAAAATAAATTAGTCCGCCAAACAACGGAAAGCCTAAAAAAATAATGAAGTTAGTTTACAAAATAATAACATTAAAAAAATTAACTAAATTACTAAATAAAATTTAATTACATCTATATTCAGAATTTATTGACTTAAAATAAACTAAAGGACAACTAAAACCAAAATTCCAACTAATTAAAACTGATGAAAATTTCAATCCGTGAACTCAATCAAAACTTAAAAATTGCTACTCAACATGTTTACTAATTAACTTTATTTTAATTAATGCGAAATAAAATTAATTTAACACATATTAAACACACATTAAAATTCCTATTAATAATATAACACTATCGAATAGACTGTAAAATAAATAAATAAAAATAAAAAAATTTAATTTATTGACTTATTAAATCGAACAAATAGTTTACTTAAAATGCAATTATGAAATTATATTAAATCTACTTATGCAGTAAATTCAATATAATGTGCATAGAATAAAAAGTGCAACTAAAATCACGAGGTGCAAAAAAATAATAATTTGATTATCAAGTATAAAGGCGGTACCTTATCAATGTGGCATTGATTTTGCCTTCTAAGACGAAATTAAAATGCCTTATATGTTAAGGTAACACCTCTTTAATAAGGCATCGTCTTAATGCACTTAAAATTCTAAATAGAACAAACAAAAACTCCGTTAAATCTCTCTTAAAATAAAATTTTAATGCCAATAATAATCATGAATTCAATTAATGAATAACATTAGTCTCATCATGCAAACTCAAGGCAATATTCATTTGTTTTTTTTAATATCATGCTATGAATTTTTTTTTTCTGAAAGATCAATTTATATTTCAATAAAAAGGAGAGGTACAAGAGGATATAAGATATAGCAATAACACCTCAAATCTGTCGACTAAAAAAATAGTTTTTAATACTAATTATTCATATAGTCAAAAGAAACTATAACTGATAAACTAAACTTGAACCCAAACTAAATGAGGGTACATGTCATGAACCTATCGTGTGCTTAGCTCCAAAAGGTAGAGGGATACGCATAGTTCTACTCCTATATCAGAGGAGGTTATGGGCACCTGAACCTAAAAGATAACTTTACACACCAAGATTAGAAATCAAGCAAAGATCTGGACCTCTGATTTCTCCTTGTGTAGAAGATGAAACTCCAAACACTTCATATAATCAAGACCTCCCAAACAGAAGACCACTTGGATAGATCTTACCACAATATCACAATGCTATGAAATTTTAAATGATAATGAAAAACAACAAGAATATAAAATAGGGGCTTACTATTTTAGCAACGTTTTGGTTCCCTGTCTTGGCACTAAGAATTACTTTCAATGACACTGTAATGAGCTTCTAACTGTGTAAAGCCAATAACTTTTCTCCTTTTTTAAGTCTTGACTTTCAATGTTTTTTTTTTTTTTCTGTTATTATGGCTTGGTTTCCTCCTATTTTATAGCTTGCTTCTCTATTTTTCTCCACACAACTCTCTTCTCAATTCCTTATGATTTTCTTTCAATTCCCTTTCTATTTTTTAGGGGTGAATTGCTTCAATTGTCACTTAACTTTGACCTTTATTTCAATTTAGTTCCATAAATCTATTTTTTTCAATTTAGTAACCTAACTTTTATTATTATTTCGAGGTGATATGAAAGATTAAGAGAACTCAAGGATAAATACTTCAAGTGAAAGGGGAGAAGAATTTGTTGCAGTGGGATAGAGATGCGAGCAAAAGCATATGGGTGAGAAGATAGTAAGAGTTATTCTTTTAGGGTAAAAGTTTAATTTTAGGTTAATTTGTATCCCATATAGTGATTAGGAGTATTTTTATAATTTTTTCTCTAACATATAATGTTGATGTTGCTACTATGGCACATATTCTAGGAATATGCCATCTCCAACTGCCACGTCAACATAAATTGATCTGAATTCATTGTGTACCCTTCACCTGAAATAATAATAAAATTTAGGATACTAAATTGAATAAAATCAAATTTATGGAGCCCAATTGAAACAAAGGTCAAAATTGAGTGACCATTGAAGCAATTTAGTTATTTTTTTAGTTATTAGTGTTAGTATAGATGTGCCCTAGTGCCATTTCTTGTAATATAAATGACATTGTACTTTTATCCCTATGACAATTAAATATTCATTTAAATAAAGTGTTTATTTATTTGAGTGTTTACCATTTAGCATTATGTTTAAGGAGTTTATTATAAAGAGTTGATAATATGAGTGACAAACTCTTTTAGTACATATGTTATAAAATGTTCATAGTTGTAGGATTAATATATGAGTAGTATTAATCTATAGACTATCACCTTTGTCTATTTTCCTTGATCGGTATGTGATATCGATAGTGGGAGGTAGTGAGTCTCATGCTACTTAATATGAGATATCAGAATAGACATGTGGATACTCATGTGATGGGTGGATTGAACTATGACATAAGATAAGTGATTGCGTGGAAATTCACTTTTGTCAACAATCACTATATTGGACATAATAGTGCATATGGTCCTTTGGCCTGAGGCGACATGGTCGTCCACATATAAGTGGTTAGAGTTTGTTACCGCTTACATACCTATACTAGTCACATTTGGGCATACGGCGTGTGATGGCTCTAGTGGGTTATATGTAGGGATGAGTGATCATCCAAGATAGAATTCATTACCTGGAGTGAATCAGGATAAGATCCTATGCTATCTAAGTTGTTCTCGATGAATGAGTACCTGGCATGGTCAAACTTGACTTACCCAAAAAGAGTTTCGGTGCTAGAAAGTGTTTCTAGTAGAAGTTATGTTTTATCGAGAATTGAACTGAAGATGAGTTCATATGATTGAGGCAATTAGAGTTTAACTGACCATGACTCTAGCCAATGTCGGGATCTTGTAATGAAGGGATGTTGAGTGCACGGTAATTATGTTTTATAGTTCTTGTGAATCTACAGATAATATTCATTTCCAATTGGTTAGTCGTGACATCTATGTTAAGGGTCACTCACAATTTATGGAAACTAAATGTGATTAATTGGGATTTTCACATTTAGCTTGGAAAGAGTTTCCAATAATATTAAAAGTTAATATTATTGATTTCCATTACTATTTAGACTTGAACCTAGTAAGTCACACATATAAGAGTTGCACCGATAATGATAATTATTAATTTGATTATTAATTAAAGTGTTTAATTAATTAATTAAATTAATTGAATTGGATTTTCACTTGTACGGGGATCTAGCATATCTCGAAATCTAATTCAAATGTTAGGAATATACTTTGGACTTGGGCCAAAGACATGTAACTTATGGATGATATAAATGGGCTTGAATAAAATTGTGTATTAATGAGGTGGGCTTTATCTAAATGTTAGATTAAGCCCATGTGACTAATTAGTGAATATTGTAGAGATGGATTTTATTTAAGAGTTAAATAAGCCCAACCCACTTATTTAAGGAAGTGTCACCTAAGTATGTGACATGGTAGCCACATAAGCATGAGTTTACATGTAATGTGATTACATGGATGACAACATGGAGATATATCATAAACATGCATCTTAAATTAGTGAAAAATCTCTACATATATATATGTTGATATAAATTAATTAGTTCACTAATTAAGTGGAGAATTTCTTTACATTAAAATTAGTCACTTATTTGTGCACTAAATAAATGGAGAATTTCTTTACATTAAAAAAATTAGTCGCTTATTTGTGCACTAAATAAATGAAGAATTTATTTACATTAAAAATTAGTCACTTATTTATGCACTAAATAAATGGAGAATTTCTTTACATTAAAGAATAGTCTCTTACATATTAAATATGTAAGTGGAGTTTGTCTACAAGTATTCTACTTACAATTTTCATTAGAAGAAAAAAAAATATTTGTGTAGTCTTCTTTTTCTTTTTTATTCTTAATGTTGTAAGTGCGTGTGTAAGAAATACAAGAGTTGTATTTTTCACAAGACCATTTAATCATCCCTTGTACAATTGTACAATAGGCTTACATTCATCCAAAGAAAGTTAAAAGTCCTACAATATCCAAACAAGGTGTCATTTGTGTGTTTTGAGCTAGAGGCTTCACACTTGGGGAGCTAGGAGCTTGTAGATTTGCATCAACCATTTCCTAAAGCTTATTTGGAGTATGTAAGTGTTACTAAACTCTAATGTTTATGGTTGATTTGTGAATATTTGATTTATGTTATTTTTAAGCATGCAAATATTTAGTTGTGTAAATTTATGTGATGTGATATTGGCATATTTAGAATTCTTGCCTTAATGCAAGGATTACATTCTAAAGAAAATTTTTGAAATTAACTCTAACCGGGTTCGTGCTCATAACATGCTTCCGCTATATTCCAGTGCATGTAATTGATTCCTTTCAGTGGTATCAGAGCCTAAATCACATGATTTACATGCTAAATGTTATATTAATTACAAGAGTTGTAATTATATTTGTTGTTAGTTGGAAGAGTTGTGACTAAAGATGCTTAAAATCTAATTTGATAAAATATATATAAAAAAAAAGGTATCTTGTTTGATACTATAGCAGTATATTATTTTTGGTTTAATAGCAGTATACTGCTTTTTGCATTGTAGCAGTGTAGCTGTAGCAGTATATGCACTGCAGCAGTATAAGGTACTGTAGCAGTATATATATATATATATTTTCCTTGTTTGTTTAATTTTGCAAATACATGATAATATGCAAGAGTTGTATTTTATTAAATATTTGCTTGTCATACATTCAAGGAATGATCGTGGACTTAGTTTACATCTTACAGTTTGTAACAATAATTAATTTTATTATTTTGTTTTGTAATTAAATGTTAATTACATAGAGATAGCATGTAAAAATTTGCCTTGGTATACCAAGGATTGAATGTAAATCACAAGAGTTGTGACTTGAAGCTTAAAGTGTTCAAGATGGTGGTCCATTCAAATCTTTGGTGGCATGGATCAAGGCCCATGAAAATGGTGACAATGAGTTTCATAACTTGAAGGCTTTTCTTGGGCTAGGCTCGTTTGTAAATTATTCTAAAAGTTAGAATAGGATTAGGAAAGGCCCATGATCACTCCTTATTTGTGCATCCATTTCGCATGTTCTATGTATATATGTGATATATATATTGTAACATGCTATATGCATATGTGATATGTATATATTAATAGATGTCATGTCATGTATGTATAAGATATATACAATTGAAATTAGCTAATGTGCAAAGTGAGACCTTAATAATTAAAGACCCAAAAACCTTCCAAACTAAATTTAAGTCTAGGCTCTCCATTGGAGCAATAACTTGCATGGTTTTGGGCTTGTGTGCATCGGCTATGGATACATAGGGATGTATATGAGGCCTAAGAGATTCATGTTGTGTTATTGTTGAGCATGAGATGTTGTGGGTATATGGATACACTGTGGGCCAAGAATGGCAAATAGGAGTACCTGAGGTTTATAGTGTTCAAATCCATATATTTAACTAATCCAATGGTATGGACCTAACTAATGCCAAAGGCTAAGAATGGCAATGTGTACCTGAGGTCCTTAACATTAGGAGCCCAATTGATGGAACCTCACATGAGATGTGATGAACAAGAGTTATCTACTTAATGAGACATATTATTCCAAGAACGGCAATGTGTACCTAAGGAATATTAGTGGCCCATTAAGAACTCCATCACCCACTAGAAATTCATCCAACAAGGATTTTCATTTTCTACTTTGGAAGTATATGATTCACTAAAATAGTGAGAGGCCATTATGATTAAAGACCAAATCTAATGGTAAAATAACAATGTCATATAACTAATTAATCTTGCTACCTTTTCGTAGAAACTTGATAATATGAGATCATCAAACCCACTCGCAATCATACTTGACCAACATAGGCTCACACGCCCTAATTTCATAGATTGGCTAAAGAACCTAAAAGTTATTTTAGCTTCCAAGAAAATACTTTATGTATTAGAACAAAGTCTACCTAGACCTCTTCCTAAAAATGCTTCCCAAACGAAGCAAATCACTCTAAATAAATGGAAGGATGATGACATGCAAGCACGTTGCATAATGTGGGCTTTTATGAGTACCAAAATCCATCGACAACATGAGAAATACACAGTGCACATGAAATTCTGGTTCACTTACAAGAGTTGTTTGGTGAACATAGTAGGACCGCAAGTTATGAGATATCTAAAAGGCTTTTTCATGCTAAGATGAAGGAGGGTGAGGATGTTTAAGTCCATATAAACTCTATGATAAGAGCCATAGAGGAACTCGAGAGTCTAGACTTCACAATGGACTACCACCTCCAATTAGATATGATCCTACAATCCCTTTCAGAATCTTTTGGGTAAACCATTACCAACTTCTATATGAAAAAGATAGAGTGCACTCTTACAGAGCTCTTAAACATACTTATGACAGCTCAAAAGGCTATCCAAGAGAGCAATAAAGGGAAAGAGGTTGCACTTTTTGCCAATTCTAATGGGACTAAGAAGAAGGCCAATAAAAAAAAAGGCAAGATAAGAGTTGTCAAGCCTAAGGGAAGCATAGCCAAGAATAAGGGCAAAGCCATTGCGAGGGAAGAGCAAGGCATAGTAAAATGTTTCCACTGCCAAGGTGAAGGACATTGGAAAAGGAATTGTCCTAAGTTCCTTGAGTCTCTTAAGACAAAAGGAAAGGGCAAGCATGGAGAAGGTAAGACTTCTATTTCTAAATGTTCTAAGAGCTTATCTAATGCATGGGTATTGGATACCGGTGCAAGTTATTACATTTGTTCATCCTTGTAGTGTAACGCCCACCTAATATATTACATTTATTTGCATAACATGCATAATATATAGACATGAGAAATACATGAGATATGTGTGGTATTAATTCTAATGTTAAATAGGAGAAGATTATAAATGTTTACAATTAAGTCCATAATAAGAATTAGGAAGTTAAGAATTTAAATTGAATTATTAAAATATATACATATATAGGACTTAAATTGGTTAAGTTGATTAAA
>CATIWM010045219.1:0-15909 GCA_949671775.1 Mallotus repandus
AATAATAATAACAATAAAATATTAATAATGACAATATCAATAATAATAATAATAAATAATAATATTAATAATCCAAAAATTTGGGTTATTACATTCTTCGCGCCTTAAGAAAAATTCATCATCGAATTTTACATCAATAAGAAAACAAGTAGGGGTATCGGCTATGCATATGAGCTTCTGTCTCCCAAGTGCAATCCTCTACGGTATGGTTGCTTCATAACACTTCCATCATAGAAGATTCTTTAGTGCGAAGTTGACGAACTTGTCAATCCATAATCGCCACGGGATACTGAAGAACATGTGAAGGATTGAAGATGTACTTCCTCGAAATGGAAACATGGAACACTCGATGAATCCGCTACAACTCTGGCGGTAACACTAGTCTGTAAGTGTTATAACCTGAATTTTTACATATTATAAAATTTGATTTTGGGATTTGCAGTGTTAATAAATATTTTATTAATTTTTATATTTTGTTATTTTTGAGTTATAAATATGATTAAGTGTAGTTATAAATGTTGATCTTGAGGTTATAAGCTTTCCAAAAATGTATTTAGATTTAATTTTCGAGATAGTTTTCAAAATTTCACTATTCCGAGCTCGGAGTTACTATTCCGGATACTGTTCCGGGATCGAATTTTTTCTTATTTTTAATAAGTTCTATTAATTGTGTAGATTATACTATGTGAAGAAAGTTTATTAAAATTATGTGTAGAATTTTTATTATGAATTTTTGAATGTTTATGTGAAAAATGAATATTTGGAAAAATTAGTATAAATTAGTATGTTTTGGAAAGTTTTTGAGTAATAAATAGTATTAAAATAATTTTTATGAATTATTTACTATTTTTAGCTAATTATTAGTAAATTCCGAACAAATATATGAATAATAATTTTATCTCTTATTTTTAAGCTTAAATGAGTTTCTGGTTATTTTTATTATATATTCGAACAATTTAAATTATTATTTTTAATTAATGCTATTTAATTGCAGAATTTGAAAGATTATATTTTAATAATGGAATTTAATTATAAATTAGGATTTTATCATTTATTTTGGCAATAAATGTCTTTTATGTTTTTGTTATGTAAATAAATTTAATTGTGGTATTTAAATGAATTTTTATGATTTTTGGTGAATTATTGGAATTTATATTATTTTATGGATTGTGAATTATGTTGGTTCTTGGTTGGGCAATAATTGTAGTTCGGGGCCCAACCCGAGAAATTGATATGTGAATATTTTAGAAGTGTGTTTGCGTGCAGGAACAATTGTGCTTTTCGTAGAGAGATGTCTGTTTTGCAAAGGAGACTCTGCCGAATTTGGGGTAGATTTATTATAAAACGTGATATCGGGTTGGTCCTAGGTTTTGAGTTTTATTCTAGTCGGATCCTAGATTGAGTCGTTCTTTAGAAATCTCTAAAGTATAAAGTTTGGAATTTATTTCTAATTATTTATTTACTATTATTTTTCTTTTAGCTACACCGTGAACTAGGCCTTCAGGACCGGGCCAGTCGGACCAGAATAGAGGAGTGCACACCTGTGAGTTATTATTATATGTATGCATGGCATCTAGAATTCATGACTTGACATCCATATTTAGAATAAATATGAATTTATTATTATTTTATATATGCATACATTTTTATTTCATGAATATGATCATACATGCATATATATGTTTTCATAAGAGCGTTTAAATGCAAATTCTAATTTTATAATACATATGCTTATGTTTATGATGAATTATTTATTTATTTTGGAATAAAATATTTTGGAGGATAGCCGTAGAACGTGCTACCTAGTGGGCTACACTAGGACTATGTGCGGATCGGTACGTTAGAATGCTAGGGTTGATATTTGAATGATATTGTGAAATTTATGATTTGAAATATGGAATATCCAGATTATGGAGGTTTTATTGATAGGCATGACTGCTGTAGCTCGATGGACCTTTCAGGGTTTCGGGGCCGGTCATGCGGACTACTGTAGCTCGATGGACCTTTCAGGGTCTCGGGGCCAGTCCACCTATTACTGAATAAGAGAATGTTATTGGAACTAAGTGAGCATGATGGCCAGTAAGGATTATGTGATTTGAGGATGCGAACTTTTCTGGTTCTGCTTCGATCCTCTAGTAAAATAAATTACGAAAAATATTTTCAAGCATTTGTGTGAGTTGTATGCATATTTATATAAATATAAATATATGAATATTATTATGGATGCTTATGTGTACATGCATTAGGTTATATGCATATATATAATAGTGATTCACTCAGTGAGGTATGACCCCCCTCAATTATCTTTCAGGATTCTTCTCATCAGACCTTTCCTAGTATTACTCTTCGTCGGACCCTTTCTTCACCGACTGATTTATGTACACCTTGAACTAGTACTCTTTTGTATTTCTAGACACTGCAGTAGTACTATGTGTTGTTGTAGTATGTTTTAATTCATTATTGATTGAAATTGTGTATTTGAATGTTTGTAAAATATTTTATTTATATTATTAAAAGTTTTAATTTTGAGGTATTTTTATATGTATGTTGGATATTTAATTTGTGTTTAAGGCTTGCTACGGATTTCGGATTCGTGTGAATTCCCATTCCCTAGCGCTGGTCATGACTCTCTGGTTTAGGTCATAACAAAGTTGGTATCAGAGCTTAGGTTTAGTATTGTTGGGCCTAGGTCGCTAGAGTCTGAGTTTTTCTTTGAAACTACTGTAGCAATTAGGTTCTACTACATCTTTGAAAAGTCTTCGTTGCTTTTAGTTTTTCACGTAATTGTTAAGGTGTATATTATTGTCTGAACTTTTACTTATTTTTGTCTTTTCAGAATGAGGCGAGCATGAGTTGCTCCATCGGTTGTTGAGGCCGATGATGGTGAGAGCAGTTTATGGGAGCGGTTCATGAGACATTTCTACCTAGGGCCTATGCGGTGGAGTTATAGACTCCATCTGTCGAATATTTCCAAAGGTGACAAGTCAGTAGAGGAGTACACTAGAGAGTTCCTCAAACTAGGTCAATACGTAGAGGACTTAATGAGAGACCAATATTTCACAGTCACTATATATGTCACTGGATTGGGTTTTACGTTCGCTGGGTTGCTGACTACTGGCCTGACACTTGAGTCTGTGATAGAGTTGGCTAAGGAGATAGAGTTTAGACTGATCAGGCAAGGAGCTATGCCTGATTATTATAAGATGGGAGGTGTTCAAGCAAGAGGATCTCAGAGCATTCAGTACACTACATTTCAGATTAGCTCCATCAGTCAACAGAGAGGATTTGCTCAGCAGGGCCAGAGACCTCCGCATGGGGTCAAGAGGAGTAGCTAACATGGCCATAGTGGAGCTCGCAGACCTATCAGATATGGTCCAGGAGCATCCAGTAGCAGCAGTGGATAGAGTTCGAGTTATGGCAGCACAGGATTTGCAGCCAGTGCTTACTAGTTGTGTGGGAGAGTCCATCAAGGACAGTGTTATATGGCTTCGGGGGCATGTTTATGATGTGGATAGATGGGACATTTTGCCAGAGCATGCCCTTATTCCAGTTATCAGCAACAACTTTTGCAGCATTACACTGCCAGTGGAGCTCCAGCTCCTTATCAGCCACCAGCTCAGTATTAGAGTACTTCATAGTTTTTGGCCTAGCAGGGACGAGGCAGAGGAGGCAGAGGTGGTGCGAGAGGCTTTGTTTAGGCTTCTACCATCTAGCAGGGAGGCAGAGGACAGGCTAGAGTCTTCACTCTCACCCAGCAGGATGCTCAGACATTTAATGCCTTTGTCACAGGTACACTCCCGATATGTTTCTTTGATGCTAAAGTCATGCTTGATCTGGGTGCTACTCATTCTTTCATGTCCCCTATTTTTGTGTCAAAGTTGGGTTCGCAAGCCACGAGGATGGCAGTTCCTTTATCAGTTGCCATGCCTCTAAGTGATTTATTAGACACCCATATTATGCTTCCTATATGTCTGATGTTGGTAGAAGGAAGAGAATTGTCAGTGGACTTGGTGTTACTAGATGTGATGGATTTCAATGTGATCCTTGGAATGGATTGGTTGTCTCAGCACTATGCCACTATTGATTGTCGGAGCAAAGATGTGATTTTCAAAATTTTGAATGATGAAGAATTTAAGTTTGTGGGTGACAATAGTTCTGCACCTTAGAATCTTTTGTCTGCCATCACGACTAGGAAGATGCTGTGAAAAGGATGTCAGGGATACTTGGCATTAGTTAAGGATACTACAGTGGAGAAGACATCCATCTCAGATGTTACAGTAGCATATGAGTATCCAGATGTCTTCCCTGATCAGTTGCCAGGTTTACCACCTCACAGGGAGATAAAATTCTATATTGATGTGGTTCTAGGCACAGCTCCTACCTCGATGCCACCTTATAGGATGGCTCCTACTGAGTTGAAAGAATTAAAGGAGCAGTTGCAAGAGTTGTTGGACAAGGGTTTTATTAGACCTAGTGTTTCTTCTTGGGGTGCACCAGTCCTATTTGTGAAGAAGAAGGACGGTACACTTAGATTGTGCATTGATTACAGAGAGCTGAGCAAGGTGACAATTAAGAACAAGTATCCTCTTCCAAGGATAGATGGTTTATTCGATCAGCTTCAGGGTGCACAGTTCTTCTTCAAGATCAACTTGAGGTCGGGTTATCATCAATTACATATCAGGGAAGCTGACATTTTTAAAACGACATTCCATACTAGATATGGCCACTATGAGTTTCTAATGATGTCCTTTAGGTTAACTAATCCACTAGCTGCTTTCATGGATCTGATGAATAGGGTGTTCAGACCATTTATGGATTAGTTTATAGTGGTGTTCATTGATGATATAATGGTGTATTCGATGAGTATGGAAGAGCATGTATATCACTTGAGGACAGTGCTACAGACACTGAGAGAACATCAACTGTATGATAAATTCTTAAAATGTGATTTCTTGTTGGAGAGTGTAGCTTTCCTTGGGCATGTAGTGTCTAAAAATGGCATTCAAGTTGATCCATAGAAGATAGAAGCAATATCTGAGTGGCCTAGACTGACATCAGTCACTGAGATTCGAAGTTTCTTTAGTTTGGCGGGGTACTATAGGAGATTTTTTTAGGATTTCTCGAGGATTGCAGCGTCTATGACATGCCTAACTCAAAAGAATGTAAAGTTTGTGTGGTTAGAGGCTTGTTAGAACAATTTTTAGCTACTAGAGGAGAAGTTAACCACAACTCTAGTGTTAACTTTGCCTAATGGAGAAGACAAGTTCACTGTATATTATGATTCTTCCAGGGTTGGCCTAGGTTGTGTGTTGATGCAAAATGGTAGGGCAGTAGCTTATGCTTCTAGAAAATTAAAGAAGCATGAACATAATTATCCAACTCATGACCTAGAGATGGCTGTAGTGATCTTTGCTCTCAAGATTTGGAGGCATTATTTGTACAGGGTAACATGTGAAATTTACACTGATCACAAGAGTTTGGAATATATCTTCCAGCAGAGAGTTTGGAATATATGGTTGGAACTTCTGAAGGATTATGACTGTGATATTTTATACCATCCAGGCAAGGCTAATGTAGTAGCAGATGCCTTGAGTAGAAAGTCCTCGGGTAGTCTTGCTCACATTAGTGTGGAGAGATGACCTTTGATTCAAGAGTTACATAAGTTAGTGGATCAAGGATTGATGATGAAGATAAGCAGATCAAGTGGATTGCTAGCTCAGTTCAGAATCAGATCAATGCTGAGGGATAGGATCAAGGCAGCTTAGAGCCAATACCTGTTCTGGTAGAGCTTGTGGAGAAGATTTGTTAAGAGAAATTCACTAATTTCAATCTTGATAATGAAGGTGTTTTATGGATTAGTGGAAGATTATGTGTTCCTGATGTGGATAATTTGAGAGAAGAGATCCTAGAAGAAGCTCACTATACAGCCTACAGTATACATCCAGGTGCTACTAAGATGTACCACATCATAAAGGATCTTTATTAGTGAGGTGGAATGAAGAAGGATGTAATAGAATTTATCTCTATGTGTTTGACTTATCAGCAAGTGAAAGCTGAGCATCAGAAGCCTTCTAGGAAGCTTCAGCCTATTTCGATTCCTGAATGGAAATGGGAGAGAATCACTATAGACTTTGTGACAGGGTTGCCTCGTTCAAGAAATGGATATGATTTCATCTGGGTGATAGTGGACAGGCTAACCAAATTAGCTCATTTTCTTCCTATTAAAGCTACTTATTCTGTAGCCAAGTTGGCTATGCTGTACGTCAAGATTGTGTGCCTTCATAGAGTGCTTGTTTCCTTTATTTTTGATAGAGGTTCTGTATTTACCTCTCGATTTTGGCAGAAGTTACAAGAAGCAATGGGCACCAGACTTGATTTCAGTTCCGCTTTTGACCTTTAGATAGATGGTCAATCTAAGAGGATGATCCAGACACTTGAGGACATGTTGAGAATGTGTGTAATGGATCTTGGAGGTAGTTGGGATGATCATCTGCCACTGGTAGAGTTTGCTTATAACAAAAGCTACCATAGCAGTATTGAGATGCCACCATATGAAGCTTTATATGGAAGAAAATGTAGATCCCCTCTATGTTGGCATGAGATTAGAGAAAAAGAGTTAACTGGACCAAAAATTATTCAGGATGTGTCTGGGAGGGTTGCTTTGATTAGAAGAAGATTAGAAACAGCAGCTAGCAGGCGGAAAAGCTATGCGGATCGAAAGTGCAGAGATGTGGAGTTTCAAGTTGGGGACTATGTATTTTTGAAGATGTCACCTATGAAGAGTGTTATAAGATTTGGCAAGAAGGGAAAGTTGGCACCGTGATACATAGGGCCTTTTGAGATTTTGGAGAGAGTTGGCATAGTTGCCTATCAGTTGGCTTTGCCTCCGAATTTGTCGCAAGTGCATCTAGTGTTCCACATTTCAATGCTCAAGAAGTATATTTCAGATCCTTCGCACGTATTGTAGCCTTAAAATGTGGAAGTGAATGAAGATCTGACATACGAGGAAAAACGAGTTGCGATTGTTGACTATCTAGTTCACCAGTTGCGTTCGAAACAAATTCTGATGGTCAAAGTATTATGGAGGAACAACAATGTGGAGGAGCATACGTAGGAGACTAAGGCTGAGATGTGGGTGGCTTACCCTTACCTGTTTTCTCGATGAATTCTTATTTTTAATTCTTTTTATTTAAAATTCGAGGACGAATTTTTGTAAGGGGGAAGATTGTTATAACTCAAATTTTTACATATTATAAAAATTGATTTTGGGATTTGCAGTGTTAATAAATATTTTATTAATTTTGATAGTTGGTTATTTTTGAGATAGAATTAGGATAAAGTGTAGTTATAAATGTTGATCTTGAGGTTATAAGTTTTCCAAAAATGTATTTAGATTTAATTTTCGAGATAGTTTGCAAAATTTCACTATTCCAAGCTCAGAGTTATTGTTTCAGGTCCTGTTCCGAGCTCGAGAAATTTTTTTATTTTTAATAAATTCTATTAATTATGTAGATTATACTTTGTGAAGAAAGTTTATTGAAATTATGTGTAGAATTTTTATTATGAATTTTTGGAAAAATTAGTATAAATTAGTAATTTTTATATTTTAGTTGAAATTATTGTTAATTATTATGTTTTGCACAATTTTTGAGTAATAAATAGTATAAAAATACTTTTTATGAATTATTTACTATTTTTAGCTAATTATTAGTAAATTCTGAAAAAATATATGAATAATAATTTTATCTATTATTTTTAAGCTTAAATGAGTTTTTGGTTATTTTTATTATATATTTGAACAATTTAAATTATTATTTGTAATTAATGCTTTTTAATTGCAGAATTTGAAAGATTATATTTTAATAATGGAATTTAATTAAAATTAGGATTTTATTATTTATTTTGAAAATAAATGTCTTTTATGTTTTTATTATGTAAATAAATTGAATTACGGTATTTAAATGAATTTTTATGATTTTTGGTGAATTATTGGAATTTATATTATTTTATTGACTGTGAATTGTGTTGGTTCTTGGTTAGGCAATAATTGTAGTCCGGGGGCCCAACTTGAGAAATTGATCTGTGAATATTTTAAAAGTGTGTTTGTGTGCAAGAACGACTCTACTTTTAGTAGAGAGATGTCTGTTTTGCAAAGGAGACTCTACTAAATTTTTGGTAGATTTCTCGTAATACACGACATCGGGTCGGTCCTAGATTTTGAGTATTATTCTAGTCGGGTTCTAGATCGAATCATTCTTAAGAAATCTCTAAGGTATAAAATTAGGAATTTATTTCTAATTATTTATTTAATATTATTTTTCTTTTAGCTACACCACAAACTAGGCCTTAAGGGCCGGGCCAGCCGAACCAGAATAGAGGAGCGCACACCTGTTAGTTATTATTATATGTATGCATGACATATAGAAATCATGATTTGACATCCATATTTTGAATAAATATGAATTTATTATTATTTATTATGATTTTATATATGTATACATTTGTATTTCATGAATATGATCATACATGCATATGTTTTCATAAGAATGTTTAAATGCAAATTCTAATTTCGAAATACGAATGTGTATATTTATGATGAATTATTTATTTATTTTAGAATAAAATATTTTGGACGATAGCTGTCGAACGTGCTACCTATTGGGCTACACTAGGATTGTGTGCGCATCGGTACGTTAGAATGCTAGGGTTGATATTTGAATGGTATTGTGAAATTTATGATTTTAAATATGGAGATTTTGTTGATAGGCGTGACTGCTGGAGCTCGATGGACCTTTCAGGGTCTTTGGGCCAGTCCACCTATTATTGGATTAGAGAATGTTATTGGAACTAAGTGAGCCCGATGACCAGTAAGGATTATGTGATTTGAGGATGCGAACTTTTAGGGTTCTGCCTCGATCCTCCAGTAAAATAAATTACAAAAAATATTTTCAAGCATTTATGTGAGTTGTATGTATATTTATATATATATAAATATACGAATATTATTATTGATGCTTGTGTGTACATGCATTAGGTTATATGCATATGTATAATAATGATTCACTCATTGAGGTCTGACCCCCCTCAATTATTTTTCAGGATTCTTCTCGTTAGAACTTTCCTAGTATTATTCTTTACCGGACCCTTTCTTCACCGACCGATTTATGTACACCTTGAATTATTACTCTTTTATATTTATAGACGCTGCAGTAGTACTATATGTTGTTATAGTATGTTTTAATTAATTATTGACTAAAATTGTGTATTTGAATGTTTGTAAAATATTTTATTTATATTATTTATGGAGATTTCTTTATATTATTAAAATTTTTAATTCTGAGGTATTTTTATATATATGTTGGATGTTTAATTTGTGTTTAAGGCTTGCTATGGGTTCTGAATTCATGTGAATTCTTGTTCTTTAACGCCGGTCATAACTCTCGGGTTTGGGTCATGACAGTAAGCCACATCACCTAACCTTGAAAAAATTTCAAAGGGTCCAATGTGTCTTGAAGCTAACTTACCCTTCTTACCAAACCTCATTACTCCCTTCATTAGAGACTCCTTGAGAAACACCATGTCTCCAACAGAAAATGATACATCCTCAGTCTTAGGATCAACATAGCTCTTCTGTTAACTAAAAGCTATCCTCAATCTCTGTTGAATGATAGAAATCTTCTCTGAAGTCACTTGCACCAATTCTAGGCCTGTTAATTGCCTCTCGCCAACTTCCCAACACAAAGGTGATCTACACTTTCTTCCATGCAGGGCTTCATATGGAACCATCTCAATACTTGCATGATAATTGTTGTTATATGCAAATTCAATCAAAGGCAAGTGCAAATCCCATTGACTACCAAAGTCTATCACACACATTCTCAATATATCTTCTGATATCTGAATGGTCCTTTTTGACTGACCATTCGTTTGAGGATGAAAAGCTGTATAAAAGTCAAGTCTTGTACCCAAAGCCTTATGCAATTCTTGCCAAAAGACTAAAAGAGGCTCCTCTGTCAGACACTATACTTGTGGCACCCTATGTAGGCAAACAATTCGATTGATGTACAACCTTGCTAACCTATTAGTAGAGTATGTCTTCTTAATTGGTAAAAAGTGAGCTGACTTGGTTAGTCTATCAATGATTACCCAAATGGCATCATAGCCTCCAGTTGTACGAGGTAATCCAGTTACAAAATCCATAGCAATCACATCTCATTTCCACTCTATAATGGGTAACTGTTGCAATAATCCTAAGGGCCTTTGATATTCCAATTTCACTTGCTAACAAGTGAGATACTTGGATAAAAACTCTGCAACATCTCTTTTCATCCCGTTCCACTAATATGTATCTTTCAAATCATGATACATTTTGGCAGAACCTGGGTGAACATTATAAGTAAAAAAATGTGCCTCTTCTATAATCTTTTTTCTAAACTCATCTACATCTAGCACATATAATCTAGTACCCAAACGTAGTACACCCTCACTATCAACAACAAAATCTCTAGATTGACCTTGTTGAAGCTTTGACATTATCTTCTATAATTATGGGTCTCTTCTCTGAGCTGTCTTAAGTCTATCCAAGTACATTGATCTTACTCTGAATTGAGCTAAAAGAGATTTCTTAGTTATCTTCCATTACAACCCTGGAAGGTAAAGAATAAAGCAATCATAGTCTTTCAAAAGTTGCATCCATCTCCTCTGCCTCAAGTTCAAATCTCTCTGCTGGAAAATATACTTCAAGCTCTTGTGGTTAGTGTATATTTCACAAGTTATACCATACAAGTAATGTTCCAAATTTTCAATGTAAACATCACTGCCGCCATTTCCAAATCATCAGTAGGGTAGTTTTGCTCATGCTTCTTTAACTGTCTTGAAGCATAAGCAACTACTCTCCTATTCTGCATTAATACACAACCCAATCCTACTTGACGAACATCACAATACACTGTATACCCTTCACTTCCTAAAGGAAAATTCAACACTGGAGTTGAAGTTAGTCTATCCTTGAGCATCTAAAAGTGCTCCTCACATCTATCATTCCATACAAAATTTGTATTCTTCTGGGTCAAACTTGTTAAAGGCGTGACAATCTTAGAGAAATCCTTTATAAATCTCCTATAGTAGCCAGCTAAACCTAGAAACTCCTTACTTCTGTGACTATTACAGGTCTCAACCACTCTGTAATGGCTTCTATTTTCTTGGGATCTACTTGTATGCTATCTTTGGATACTACATGGCCCAAGAATGCCACTTAATCTAACTAAAACTCACACTTAGAGAATTTGGCATATAGCTGGCGCTCTCTAAAAGTCTGAAGCACCATCTTCACTCTTAGAATACACCAAGATATCATCAATAAACACTATCATAAATTGGTCTAAGAATGGTCTAAACACCCAATTCATCAGGTATATAAAGGCTGCTGGGGCATTGGTTAACCCAAAGGACATCACTAAGAATTCATAATGACCATATCTCGTCCAAAATACAGTCTTGGGTATATCTCCACTTCTAATTCTCAACTGATTATACCCTGACCTCAAGTCAATCTTGAAAAAATATCGAGCTCCTTGAAGCTGATCAAACAAGTCATCAATTATCGAAAGAGGATACTTGTTCTTAATGGTGACTTTGTTCAATTGTCTATTGTCGATACAAAGTCAGAGACTACCATCTTTCTTCTTTACAAATAGCACCAGCGCACCCCAAGGAGACGTGCTGGGTCTAATGAAACCCTTATCAAACAATTCTTACAATTGCTCTTTAAGCTCAATTAATTCTGCAGGCGCCGCTCTATAAGGTTGCATAGAGATAGGATATGTACCAGGTACAATATTAGTACATAATTCTATCTCTCTTTCTAGTGGTAATCCTGGTAGCTCTTCAAGAAAAACATCTAGAAATTCACTCACCATCGGTATATTCTTAAATACCCCCTTATCTGCCTTTACATCTCTGACCATAACCAAATAGCCTTGACACCCCCTTGTATGCATCTTTTTGGGTTGTAATTGCTGAAATAAGATTCTGAGGCGTTGAACTCTTGTCACCTCTGAATCAAAATTCCATATAATTTGGAATTCTAAAAATCACTTCCTTCTCATGATAATCAAAAGTAGTATAATGTTGAGCCAACCAATCCATTCCTAATATCACATCAAAATCTATCACATTTAACAAGACTAAATCTGCCAACAACTCTCTACCTTCCAACAATGTCGGACAAGGTGGGAAGACTATATCTGTCTCTAACTCGTCATTAAGTGGAGTCACTATAGATAATGAAATTAACAACTTGGATGGTTGCCATCCCATTCTTGAAGCAAAAATAGGAGAAACAAAAGAATACAATGCACCAGGATCAACCAAAATTCTAGCATCAAAATAACAGATCAGAAGAGTACCTGCAATCACTGCATTGGATGCCTGAGCATCCTGAGGAGTCAAAGTGAAAACTCTGGCCTATCCACGGGTTGCTTGCTATGAAGCAGATGGTTGCATAAATCCTCGATCACCAGATCTCCCTCCTGAACCATGGCCCTGTTGGCCCATAAACTATATTGATCTCTGCTGAGGATATATAGGTTCTTGATATGGTTGATGCACCTGCTGAAATGGCTGAGCCACTAAAGATGAAGATCCCTGGGCATAAGATGGCTAATATCCAGTGTTAGGACAAACTTTGGCAAGATGTCCTATCTGCCCACATCTAAAACATACTTCTATCAACAAATGACAGGGTCCCTGATGCACTCTACCACAAGTAGAACATGCACTAGCCCTATATCATGTACTACCATATCTGGAGCTCTGACCACTATAGATGCTACTAGCTCTAGAACCAAATCTAGTAGCTTTGCTACTCCTACGGTCAGGGACATAGCTGTGTCTACCAGGTATTTATGCTCAAGACCTTTTACTCTACTGGGAGGTACCCTCTGCCTAAACACCCACACTGCCTAACTGAAAAGGAAGCTGTTAAACCCCCTGTGCTGTCCTAGTGCTGGCAATATTATAAGGATTAGATATAGTCCTATGCCTAATATGTAGCCTCTCAAGCTTCCTAGCCTCCTCAATGACACTCTCTAACCTCTGATCTGCAGTCTGAATACCAATATAGGTTGGGCCTAACCTTGTCATAAATAACTCCACTACTCTCCTTTCATCCTACATCACATTCACAACATGATGTGACAGCCTAAGAAACTCATGGGTGTACTCCTCAACAGACTGATCACCCCTGATTATACGTAAGAATTACCACCTATAATTATCTTTCATCAAAAGTGGACAGAAAAATCTCAAGAACCGCTCTTTGAACTCCAACCATGTCATAGTAGTTATATATGGCTGGATCGACTACATAAACCAATCTTGAGCTGCATGTACTGACAACTCCACAATAATTATCTTATGATAATCAGTGTACCCCATCCTGGTTTTAGCCTCAATAGTGTTTATAAAGTCTAAGGCATCATTAGTACCATCAAAGGGTACTCTCCCCATTTAGGAATATGATAGAGCTATATCTGCATCTGACATTCCCTGATTTCTTTGCTGAAGCATCTGCTATACCAAGGGTATAGCTTGATTGAGTGTAACCAAACCTTGATTAATTCCTGCCATACTAGCAGCAAAGGCTGCAGGATTCATTTCTGGAGCTTCTGGCTCAACTTGTAATTCTTGCTCTTGTCTCTGAGTTGTCGTTGCCCTAGGCCTACCCCTTCCTCTATGTTGTCGGATAGGGGGAGGAGCTTCATCCTAAACGGACTACTTTCCTTCATCATATGATGCATATGCAGCAGGAGCATTTCAAGCTCTCCTCCTCATTATGAAAAGACACAAAAATCAATAAGATTCAAAACATAAGGGAGTTGACATATACACAAAATTCTAGAAGTAATGATGACAACAATTGACATTTATCACCTATTCACCGCAGTAGTTCAAGAAAATACATATTTCAATGACTAAAATAGTAGAAAATCAACCATAAGCTCTGATACTAACAACCCAAAGGGGCACGTGATCGACACTAGGGAATGGGAAAGTAAGAAGCTTCCAAAACCCGCTGTAAACCTTAAGAAATTTATCAAATAAATATTAATCACTTTTAATAATGTTAATGAAAATTCGACAGAGTTTCCTTTGTACCGGGAACAAACCCAAACCTGTGAAAAATTAATAACACTTGCAATAATATACTCCAAACACCATTACTTCCATATCATCAAAGTCACCAACATCTCAAACTCAAGTATATATAAAATACACATTATAATACAAATATCAATATGGTTACCATAATGACAAATCCTCCAACAGTACTACTGCGGTGTCTAGATTTACTAACAAATTATTCCACAAATAATAATAACGTTATAATAACCTACACAAAGTAGCCGGTGAAGAATGAGCCCGGTGCAGAGATAGAGAACTAACAGTAGACTCCCTGAATCTTGAAAAATAGTTGAGGAGAGTCAGACCTCACTGAGTAAGCTAATATAAGGAAATGCATGTTGTTTTGAAAATCTCATCTATTAAAATAATTTTAGAGAAATATAATATTTATAATTTATATTTAAAACCATTAGTTTACCGAAATCATCTTTATCAATCTTAAAGAATTCATAAAATCTCATAAACACCTTTGGAATAAAATAACCTTTATTTTAAATGTTTTTAAGTGGAAAATTATGGTAGAACCCTAAACCACAATTCTAATAGCCATTTGGCTCTCTTAATTTCATCCTTTTGTACTTTTGATAAAAGAAATGGGACAAAATGTCCAGTAGCCTATTTCCTTTCCCCCATCTTCATTTTTTTTCTTTCTTTCTTCCTTCTTTGTTCTTCACCGAACTAGTCACCACGCCCCACCGCCGACCAGCTTGCTCCGCCTTGTCACTACGCCGATCGTCCTCCGCCAACAAGTAACGTCGTCCCTTCAATCTCCGATGAGCACTCTCGCTCTTTCCTCTCGGTTTCAAGCTTTGGCCAAATCTTCTTCCCTTCACCAGCGACAGACTCTGGCCGCTTTAGGCCGAGCTTAATAGCTCAATTTCTTTCTTACGTCCTGGGCTTCATTTCCCCTCACTCATTTTGATTGAGTAACTTTGTTGTACCGTGTGCTAGGTGTCACATCTGTACCCTAACTCTATGTAAATTTGCATTAATTATACATTGTATTTACATACATGTTGATAGAATTTTAATTATAAGCTGGTAATTGTAGTCAAGTTAGTGTATCGAATTAACCGTGATTTGTACTCAATCAAAGGGTGAGAATTTTAGAATTTTGACGTCACTCAAAATGAGTAAAATTTGGAGAATAAAAGGGATTTGGAATAAAAATGAAGTAAAGGATGAGATTAAAAAATTTAGAATGATTTGGACTCAATTGCAATAAATAGTCTTGCTAAAATGCATAATTGAAAGCTCGAGGTTTCATAGGTTACAAAGTCATTTCATTAAGGGCTTTAGTGAATATTTTACAAACAAATCTATCTAAATTGGGTTTGGATTATTCTTTAAAGTCGTGGCTTAGGGAGGAGACTTCATTGTTAAGGAAAAGAGAGAAGAAAAGAAAAGAAAATGAGAGGAAAAGAGAGAGAGCTAAAGAGAGTTAAGAATTCTTCAAGTGAAGCTGATTTTTACAAGCTAATTGTAGACGGCGGGGTTTAGCGCTCGCCCAAGTTTATTACAACCGCAACATTGTTTGAGCTCAGGGCTCTAGGGAACACATTAACCACTGTCACAAAGACATGACGTGGAGATGAGGAGTCGCCACCCAGGGTAATAACTGGGACAAATCGAAAGTGGTGGTAACTCGATTCTCTAATATAAGCTAGCACCACAACTAGGAGTTCTGGATACGGAATACCAACTTCTTTTAGTCTTGTGTTCATT
>CATIWM010045278.1:0-27125 GCA_949671775.1 Mallotus repandus
TAAGGCTTCTTGTAGCTTCTTGGACCTTAACCTTGTAATTGGGCCTTGTGGCATGATTAAAGGATCCTTAGCTTTATCTTTGGGGTTCTTGTTGTCCTCTCCATCAAGTCCATCTTCAAGCTTGGCCATGTCCATATCACATCAAGTCCACTGTAGGTGGCTACAAGTTATTTCAGCAAGCTATGATGCCGTCTCAACCATCTCTGTGACCTTATTTTGCAAGAAATAAAAAAAATTCATCAAGTTCAAAAAATAATATGATTTTTAAATATCTTACAATCAATTTTTGCAATCGGCTATCCATGATGGACCCATCCTTCTTCGCATGGATCCTCTTGAAGATCTCCAAAGTTGTAGGCTCTAGCTCTAACTCCTTAGTATTAAAAAATTAACAAATTCAATAACTATTAAATATTATAAAAACATTATTAAATTAACTAATAAATATTATCAACAAAAAATTATAAAAAAATTATTATTTTAACTTACCAATGGTTTAACGTGGTCAACTATAATGCAAAAGTCACTGACATCCTTCGTCACACTAGTACCTGGTCTTCTAGTCTCACTCACATGATTGACTTTGGCCTTAGCAGACTTCTCTTTCCACTTAGGAGTTTACGAGTAGGCTTTCCACTTATCCCAAATATCTTGTCGAACATTGTCTGGCTTGACCCCTTTCTTTCTCCAATTGTAAAGTGTCTCACTGTACTAAGTCCCACAAAAGCTCCACCATTGATAGTAGATGTATTCCTCCTCGTACTCAGGCCAACAATATGCCTTATACATAAATAAAAAATATATATATTAAATATAATTACATAAAACTAATAACTATTTATATTATATATAATTAAATATAAAATAAATTATAAATTTTGATTTTTACCTTGAACTCCTCCCAGTAGAAGTTCTTGAAATAAATATGCACATCTCTCCAAGTCTACCCACCTTATGCTATTTCTGATGTATCTTTTGTGTTATATAATTACGCACAAAATTACTACCCGGACTGAATCTGTCAACAAAAATACAAGCATGTCAATATTTTATATATATGTAAATGAACAAGAATCAACAAAAATTTAATCATTTCAAAACTGTTAATTAATTTATACTTACTTGTCACCCTCAACATTGATTGGCGTCTGGATCAACATGTGACCAGACTATACAGAGGCAATAAAGGTTATCGTCAGCGGGGGATGATATGTATATAAAGTCAAATGCTGAGCAGGAGAAAGATGAGAAGGAGAAGGCTGAGAAAGATGGGGTTGAAAAGACTGAGAACAGTGGGAAGAGTGATGAGAGAATGAAGATCATCGTCGATGAGTGTCTACGATGATGTGAGGTGAGAAGTAGGTGCAAGTAGCGTCTAGAACGATACAGTCAGTGGTGGCTATGATGGTCCAGTGCCTGACACCTATGGAATTAAGGGTCGACACCTGGACATATCAGCACACAAAAATATATAAAGTAACTAAATTTTGGCAGCATTTCGTCTATAACTATGCTCTGCCAGACCACGTATAGAGGTTGAAAATTCAATAATCAATTCACATTTAAACTTGCAAATAAAAAGGCTCCCAAATATTCTGCCTTATACAACTAACTACTTCACACAATTCATATTGACATTGCACTTATAAATTAAAAATTTTAAATTTATAATACATTAAGGCTATGTGTGTTTTGGGTAATTTATAACACATGATTAATTAATAAGGATAAACAAAACCTCAATTTAGAGATCTAATTTTCAATTCATAGAAAACTCAAAGCAAAAGTTTAATTTTTTAATTTGATAAAATTCATAACACACCTCAAAACTCTAGAACAAACTATATATTTATAAGAGGGTACAATCCACCAACCCAAAATAAATAGGAAATAGAATTGAAATAAAATTCCAATAATATAACCTATGTAAACCCACTATGTCATTTTCCCTCTCTTGTAAAAAATTTAACCTTGAGATTATGCTTGAAAATTAGAATCTCCCATACCAAAGAAATAAATAGTTTGAAAGTGAACCTATATCTCTCCTATGTTGAGAGCTTATTTTCTCTCTACTAGTTGAGAGTTTTTCCATTTTTTCTCGTTTGATCTTCTCCTATTTCTATTCATTTTTTGTGTTTAATAGAGGGTCGTTTGCGTAATTTATAACTCATTGTAGAGGAGGAGGATGAGTTTGATTTGGAAAGTGATAGGTCTATTAATGAATTTACGTTTAATGATTTTGGCTTAGTTGGATGATTTCTCACTAATAAAATTTTTAATTTTACTGCATTGAAGAATCGTTTAGTGGGATTGTGGAGGCATGTTAAGGGAGTGAGCATCAAAGAGCTTTGAGACCAGCATTTCTTATTCAAGTTCTTCCATAATCATGATTTGCTGCTGGTTTTAGAGGGTTACCCTTGGATGTATGATGGTCATCTATTATTGGTTCATCATCTAAAAATTGGTGAAATTCCCTCTGTGATTCCACTTTATTATGTGTTTGTTTGGGTTCAATTTCATGAGCTTCCCTTAGGATATATGTTTGAATCGGTTGGGCGATGACTAGGCAATTTTATTAGAGAATTTCTGGAATATAATGTAGAAGGTAATGTTAGAGCATGGAAGTCGTGCATGCACATTCGAGTTCATTTAGATGTGCGAGAGCCACTGAAACGTTGGAAGAAAATTCGCATTTAATTAGGTGGAAGTAGTGTGGTGCAATTTAAATATGAGAAACTTAATTTCTTTTGCTTTATTTATGATCGTCTGGATCATATGGAGCATTTTTGTTCTATTAAGTTTGATAATTATGGTGAAGAACTTTAATATGGGTGGGGCTCATGGTTAAAGGCACAATGACGTGGTGAACAGTGGCTGTGTGAGGATGGTGATATGCATCTCTTTTCAAAATTTGAAACTCCACATATTCAGGTTGATAAGGTTTTAACAGCTGCAACAACACTAAATTTACGTTTGGTGGTTAATGATAACCACCCAATCTCTTCTCTTAAGTTTTCTCAGGTGGTTATGAGAAGAACCACCAATGGGCTCTCTATTAATCAACCCAATGGACCTAGAAAATGAAGAGGATCATGATCTAGGTTTGCTTGATGAAAAGAAAAGGAAGAGGCTTGCTAAGGATCTCCTATCTAGGCCTCATGGGCAGGAAATGGAGAATGTCCATATTTCTGAAACTAAGGATGACTTTCACTCTTGTATTGTACCTGATAATAATTCTATATCGATCGGGTCTTTTATAAGACCCTGTCAGGAACCATGATGGGTGTTATATGGAACTGTCATGGTTTGGGCAATGCACGTGCAGGTCTTGCTCTTAAAGACTTTGTTAGGTAAAAAAAAGCCTGATTTTATTTTTTTTAATTGAAACTCTTGTCCATTTGAATAAAATTGAAGCAATAAAGAACAATTTGGGTTATGATGGTTGCTTTATTGTAGACTGTGTAGGTCGTAGTGGCGGTTTGGCATTTCTTTAGCATAAAGCTAGTACATTTCCTTTACTTTCTTTTTAGCAAAATTATATTGATATGCAATATCGAGATGAGTTAGGTGTTGTATTTGCTAGAGGGGATATTCATGGCAGTCGTATTTGTAGAGGGGCTCCTAGTGTTTCTCATCTTTTGTTTACAGATGATAACTTCTTTTTCTTTCGTGCGGATGATAAAGAAGCTAGGGTGATGCAAAATATTTTTTTGAAATATGACAGGGATTTGGGTGAAGCTATTAATTTTAATAAATCTGGAATTTTCTTTAGCTCTAATGTATCTTTCGATATTAAGCAAAGAATTTCTAGTCTTTTGCAAGTGTCTTCACCTTTGGAAATAGGTAGATATTTGGGGCTTCTTTCTCTTATTGGGAGAAAAAAGAAAGCTATTTTTGCTTTTCTTAGAGAAAGATTGTGGAAGAGAATTCATGGGTGGCAAAGTAAGTTTCTTTCTTAAGTTGGGCATGAGATTTTAATTAAATCTGTTTGTCAAACAATTCCCTCTTTTTATATGAGCACTTTTCTTCTTCCAGTCACTCTTTGTGAGGAATTAAAAAAGATAATGAATTCTTTTTGGTGGGTATAAAATCAAATAGAGGTAGACGTATTCATTGGTATAGTTGGAGTAGATTATGTGTTTCTAAGGACAATTGAGGTATGGGTTTTCTTAATATGCATCACTTTAATTTAGCATTTTTAGCTAGAAAAGGCTAGAATATTTTGGTTAATCTTGATACTTTTGTTAGTAAACTACTCAAGGCAAAATATTTTTCAAGAGGGAATTTTCTTGATTCATAACTAGGACATAATCCAAGCTTTGTTAGGAAAAGTATTTAGAGTGCCAAATTTATTTTAGATCATGGATGTAGATGGAGAATTGGTGATGGGTCTAGTGTATGGATATGGGAGGATCCTTGGCCTCCTTGTGATAGGAATTTTTTTACTAACTCGAGTCCTCCTACAGGGTTGGAGAACCTTCATATGCATGACTTATTTATGCCTCATAGAAAGGAATGGGATGTTAATTTGATTCTAAATTTGTTTTTGAATGAGGAAGCTTCTACAATTCTATCCTTGCCTCTTTCAATCTTATCAAATAAAGGTAAGCTTATATGAAATTTTGAGTGAAAATGTATTGATATAGTGAAAAGCTCATCTGCAGCTAAGTCTGGGTATCAGTCTTTAACAAGTCATCATGCTCATGAAAGAATAAATTTATTTTTAAATCATTGGCGAAAAGTTTAGAATTTAGCTATCCCTAATCGAGTTAAATCTTTTATTTGGAGACTCATGGCCAATTGCATTCCAACCCATGAGAGGTTATCTGGTAAGGGTGTGTCATTGCAAAATTACAGTGTTTTTTGCTGTTCATATGGCGAGCATTTGTTTCATATTTTTCTTGAATGTGATTTTTCTTGATCTTGTTGGAGGTAGTTTTGAGAATTGGTTTAATTTTGTCAGCTCTTTTAATGATTCTCAGTGTTTGGCAAGAATTTGTATGGTTTTATAGGGCACATGGTGGGAACAAAATGAGGTGTTATGGCAGAAAAAGATTGCAAATGCTCACCGAACTGTGTTTGCTAGTTCAGTTTTCTTATTGGAATGGCAGCATGTTTGTGAATCTTCTCAGCATATGAGTAGTTGATTAAACATAGCCTTTCCAAGTAAATAGGTGAAGCCAAGATCGGGTTTTACCAATATAAATGTGGATGCTTCTAGTTTGTTTATGTGGGTTGGGTTCAACAGAATAAGTATGGTGCAGTTTTAGCTTATGGTTCTTGAGTTTTTGTTGGTTGCTTCTTACTGAGTATAGCAGAGGCATTAAAGAAGTGCTCTCATGGATCATTGGGCAAGCTCTGTCAAAAGTTGACATTGAACTGGATGCTAAGCTGATTGTAGATGCTTTTCATGCTAATTCCATTGATTTGTCTGAATTTGGTATTTTAATTTCATATTGTATTGCTTTGTTTAATTTGGGAAGTAATTTATCACTCTCTTTTGTAAAAAGGTTAGCAAATGGTGTTGCTTATGCCTTAGCTCAAGCTGCCCAATACATGCTAGCCCCTCCTTTTGGCAAGATTCACCTTCCTTCATTGGTGTTTCTCTCGCTATTGATATGAATAATATATGAAGCTCTGTGCTTCTTTTTTGCAAAAAAAAAAAAAATCATGTGTTGAGCAATTATGCTACATGCTGCATCAAAAACCAAACAATGAAACATGAATAAATAGATCTATAGAAAATATCCAATTACCTCATATCATATTATTTAGTTGATGGACTGTTGTAAATATATGTTACTCTAGAACTATTTTTCTTTAATTGTTTTATTTCCACTTCACAGTATATATTAATAAGCATTAACTTTTTATATTTTATTATCTCTTTTTTCTAATCATATTTAGTTTAATTTTCTTAATAATAATAGTATTTCATTTTATTTATGTTGAAACATATCAACAAGCATTATATTTATTCTAATTTTTAAAATTTTGGATTTTTATAAAAATTATTTTATATTTTTAATCTTTTATAATTTAATTAGTAAACTTTTATAATTATATAGTGACCAATTTTTATTTTATTTTTTGTTATATTATCTTAAAATTCTTTTATTCAAAACTGCTCATGAATTATCTTTATATCATCTTCAAATTTTTGTTATTAATGAAATGAATTAATATAATTATATATATATATATCGACATTCAGTATAAATTAAAATTTCACAAAGCATAATTAATATAACTGTGAATAATTAATTCATACAAGCTTTTCAAACCATGAATCAAAATATAGAAAGAGTAAGAGAACTTACAGAGAGATAACATTCTACTCACAAAGATAATAAGAACTCATAGAAACTTTTTTCATATATTTTTTCATATATTCTTTACATTACAAGTTACATATATATATATAGAAGAGTAGTCCTAAAATATCTAGGCTTCTACATGATTCTCTAATTGTTTTACATTCGACTTTTAGTACTGACACTATTTAGACTTTCTTACACCTTATTACTAAATTTCAATTTTACTTTTTCATACAACACTTATTACTTTAGATTTTCTCTACACTATCTTTATTATTACTACACTTAGCAATATTTTACTATTTTTCTTACAACACTTTTTTTACATGTACAATACTAATCGGGTAATACTAATTTTTTGACAGTTGTCTACTACTGACATGTTCTTCTTACAAAAGGAGCAATAATATTTTTCTTCTTATATCATCAATTTACATTACTGTCTATGTGCTTCATCTGAGGCCATTATTTTTTCTTCTACAAAAGATCTGTACCATGCTTCTATCTTCTTCGGTCTATTCATTTATTCTTGGCTGCTTTTGGAGTAGATAAGATTCCTGTTGTTAAAATAGTACTCCCAATGATTGATTCTATTGCCATCTTTAGTTCTTCACAAATTACTTTCATGCTAATGGCTTTAATAAATGGTATACTGATCCAAAGTTTGTCTTTTGTAATTTCTTTAATTTGTTCCTCCATCATCAATGGTTCTTGAGTTGTTCCAAATTTAAGTACTATCATTGGCTGACACCAAAACTAATCTTTCCCAAATTCTGGAATTGTTTGGTAAAACCTCATATATATTTGCTTATTTTTTACTAAATTCTAGAACCTCTTTGATGCATGTTAGATACATGTTGGTAATTGACTGAGTTCTTCATGGTCAAGGCTTGGATATATACAATGAAGCAACCCATAATCATAAAAATTTTGTACTGTGTTTAGATTTACAGTTTGATAAATACTAACTTTGTTGAAATTCTTCCAACATACTAAATTTATCCATGGAATATTGGATTTTGGTACTGATATGTATTGGATCAAGGTAAAGAAATTTTTAAAATAATTATTCCTATGACGAGTGACAGTAGTAAACGAATCACCCTTTGGTTCTTATTTAACCTTTTATTAATAATTGGGTCCGATACTATACTGAGAAATTCTTTTTCTAATTCTTCCTCTTTGGATCTAATATTTTCTTATAAATTAGATTTACATTTTTCTTCTTCTTTGGATTTACTTTCTTCCTCTTCTTGCTTGGTACCGTTGGCAGCTATTATGGTGAAATCTTCCTTAGAATCAGATTTCCCATAAGTTAGTTCTGATATAATATGCTTCAACTTTTCATTTTTTGACAATAGTTAGTTTAACTTTTGTTCTAATGCTAGATGTTTATCAAGAAACTGGTCATCTGAAACAATATTACTATTAGTTCTTGATAAGAAATCAGCAAGAAAATTATTTTTACCTTATATGTATCTAGTACTATATGCATAATCTAACAAATAAGATTGCCATTTTAAAATCCTTTTATTAAGATTATTAGCTGGTATTCTTTTTAACCAAGTTATTACTGTTCTATTATCAATTTCTATAATAAATTCAAAACTCAAAACTTTTTATTGCTTTTATTACTGCCGACATTTCCTTTTCATTTGAAGAGTAATTTTGTTATGCTTCATTAAAAGTTCCTGAATTATACATACAAATTTTTGGACTTTTACCTTTTTCTTTCAAAGATAAAGTTGCTCCCCATCCTGTGTTACTTGCATCTATTGTTACTATCCATTTACATGGTCTTGTTAGTAGAGATAAGGGTAGAATTTTCTTACAAATTTCTTTTATCTTTCTTACTAACAACTCATCTTTTTCTGTCCAATCTAACTTTTCATTCTTTTTTAATTTTTTATTAAAATTGGTCAAAATATAAGATAAATTTGGAATATATTCTCTACATACAAATAATAATCCTAATAATGATTGTAATTGTCTTTTTCTATTTTTTTAGGAAATTCCAATAATTTCTGGGCTATTTGGGGTTGTAATTTAATTCCTTTATTATTAATTATTGATCCTAAAAATTCTATTTCTGGTTTAGCTATCTTACTTTTCCCAGAACTAATCTTTTTTCTTCACATCTTTCTGCAAATAACAATATGTGCTTAAAGTGTTCTTCTAATGTATTAGAAAATATTAAAATATCATTAATATATACTAAAACAAATTATTTCAATGGTTCTATCATTTCATTAGTAAATTTCTAAAATTCAACAGGACTATTTAAATATCCAAATGGTAAAGCATTCATTTCATACAATCCTTGAGGTATGATAAATGTTGTCCAATGTTTATCTTTTTCTTCTAACTTGCAATGATAAAATCCTGATTTTAAATCAAAAGTGGAAAGATAATTTTTATTTTCTAATTTTCCAAATAATACATGTTTATTTGGTATTGGGTAAGAAAATCTATTGCATAGATTATTAAGTGGTTTATAATTTATGACTAATCTAGTTTTTCCCTTTTTTGTTCAAAATGTTTATTTACTATAAAGGCACTGTAACTATGTTGACTAGTAGAAGGACTACAAAATTCTTTTTCTAACATTTATTGAATATGAATTTCATATTCTTTTAATGTTATTGGTGTTGCTTTTATTTATTTCCTTTTATAATCTTATTCTTATTTTCTTCCTTAATTCTTTTGGTATAATTGTTCTGTGATTTTTTTTCATTTTTCTAAGGGGTTTTCTCCTTCTAAATTATTTAATTCTTTCTATTATTCTATTATTCTATTTGTATTTGGTATACTTCTATTCCACAGTTTAAGGCTAAAATTGTATTTTCTACAATATTAGCTTTGTTTTCTTTTTGTTTTTCTTTTTCTATTGTATGGACCCCACCACTTATCCAATAGCGCAATTGAGAGCTAGTTAATCTCTGTACTTTTATTTTATGACCACTTATTGTATTAAATTCATAATATTGAGGATAAATTCACCAAGGACTATGAATATCAAAGAATGATTTTTCTAATATTAGTGGACATTTATAATTAAATTCAAATAATAAGGGTATTTTTAATATTTTTTGTTGCTATTTCAATGGGTATATTTGTTGCTACACTATTAATAATATAAGTAGTTTTTTCTATTCCAAATAATTTAAAAGGAATTTTTAGATTTGTCTAATTTTTTACTAATTTCGTTTTTCCTAAATTTATCTTGTATCTATTAATGTTAGAGTTGTTTTATTATTTAATTTGACTAATATAAAGCTTGTAAAATTAATTATAAAGTTTCTTTTGTGATATTGGTATTGAAATTTTCTTCCCTTCATATGTTATATTTATATGTGTGGATGTTATTGTAAAAGGTTTTACGGATTTTAAAAAGTCTATCCATTATGTTGTATTTTGTGCAATTTTAAATGTATTTTTATCTGATCTAAGTCTAAGATTATAATTACTGATTCATAAAGTGTATATTCCTCACTTTGGTATATATATGTAAAAAGCTCTCTTAAATTTTGTATTTTATCTTCTGAATCTAATACTGATTCATGTATGGATGAAGCACATGATCCTGTATCTATTAATATTGTAATTTCTTATTTTTTATTTTTGCTTCTATATACATTTGGTGATCTTGTCTTTCTAATGTAGTATCTATAATAGGATTTTTTATTATTATTTGATTACTACTACTATTACTAAGGATATTTGGTATACTATTTCTTCCTATTGTTAATGATCTTTGTAACTCATTATAATTTTATGTATATTTTTATTTTTATTTTTCCTGGGTTTTCCTAACTCTTCAATATTGTCAAATTCTATAGTGTAATTTTCAGGATAATTATAAATATTAGTTATTTCTCTAGGTCTATATTCTATTAAATCGTTAAATATTGGTGGTACTTCATAACTTGTTAATATTTTATTACGATAGATTTCATATTTAGTAGTAAATGCATATAAAGTTTTTATTTTTATACTAATTAACTTGCTTCATGGAGGCGCTTTTACTCTAAAAAGTTTGTAATATACTTGTCACGACCTGAACCGAAGGAACGAGACCGACACAAGGGAATGGGAATATATAAAGTAATTGAAACCCTTAGTAAGCCTTAAAAAAAAGTTTCGTGAAATAAAATCAATACGTTTAACAATAATATATAATAAATGCAGAATATTAAAAGCATAAAACAATATTTTTTTAAATACAATCAGAATACCGATAATACATATTTTGAATTTATTACTGCGGTATCTAGAATTCAGTTACACAGTATACAAATTAAATTAACATACATAATACAGCCGGCGACGTAAAGTGGGGATATTAATAGACAGACTGTGAGATCCTGAAAAAAAAATAAGTTGAGGGCAATCAGACCTCACTGAGTGAATCAATTTTATAAAATGCATACTGGTTTTAAAACTATTTGTTAAAACCTTTTTAAAACAATATAAAATAAAATAATTACAATTATTAAAATCATTTACTTTTCTCGATAATATTTATATAAATTCTCTTTAAAACTTCTTAAATCAATTTAATATGAAATACTCGTATAAAAATATTTAAAATAATTATTTTGGTGGGAAATCTAGCAGAACACCTGAACCATTATTCTACTAGCCTTTCGGCCCTCTTTAATCCAAGTGACTGTCGTCCCGAGAGCAAGCTCAAACAAGTTACATCCCTTTTTCTTTCTTTTTACCGGCCTGAGAGCACTAGCTCCACCGAACTCTATCCATTCACATTTAAATCACATACTGAGATATTACACGTGCGCATGTGGTCCAAGTGATACCCACTAGGTAGCACGTTCTACCATTATCTCCAAATCAATTTGAATTATAAATAATAAAATAAAATATATAAATCATTAAGTAATGAATAAATAAACATTTAAATCAATAAATAAAACATAACGAATAATTTTTCTTTTAAACATGCTTTATTTTTAATGGCTAGAAAATACACTGAAACAAACACAACACACATCTCATAAAATTAACTCACAGGTTGAGCGTGTTGGGTGCTGGTGCTACAGCTCGTGCCCCGGAGTTCTATAAAATAAATAATATTTATTTAAAATATGCTCGCATGATAAATAATTAAATTCATAAAATTCTCAAAAATCAATAAAATTATGAAGTGAAGGAATTGACTCGATCTAAGACACAACTCATTTAAAACTAGAATTTCGACACAGACCGATGTCACATTTTACGAGAAATCTACCAAAAATTTGGTAGAGTTTCCTCTGTAAAATGAACATTTCTCTACTAAAAGTAGAGTCATCCCTGCACGAAAATACACTTCAAATATTCTCACAACACCAAATCTCAGGTTGGGCCTCCGAACTACACTAAAAACCCAACCAAAAACCAATTTCACAACAACCAATAAAATAATCTAATTTTCAATAAATTACCAAAATCATAAAATCTCATTTAAATACTATAATTTAATGTATTTCCACAATGAAACCTAAAATATATTTATTTTCAAATATAGTTAAATTCTAGCTTATACTTAAATTTTCGTCAAAAAACATACATAATTCAAACCTTACAATTAAATTAACATTAATCACAAATAACCATTTAAACTACTTAAATACATTATAAAGTTAGCAAATAACTCATTTAGGCTTAAAATAATAAATAAACTTATTATTCATATATTTTTTCAAAAATTACTAATAATTAGCTAAAAATAAGAAATAATTCATAAAATAAATTTTTATATTATTTATTACTCAAATACAATCTAAAACATATTAATTAACAATAATTTCAACTAAAATATAAAAATTACTAATTTATACTAATTTTTCTAAAAATTCATTTTTCACATAAACATTCAAAAATTTATAATAAAAATTCTATACATAAGTTTAATAAACTTTCTTCATGAAATTTGCTCAAAATAGTCAGTAAAATTTATTAAAAATATAATCTCCCCGAGCCCGAAACAGTAACTCTCAGGGAATAGTGCATTTTGAAAATAATTTCAGAAAAATAAATAAAAATTATTAATGGATAGCTCACAACCTCAACATCAAATAATCCTAAAGCACCTATACCTAATAAAATCATTTTCAAGGTTAAAATAACAAATTAACCTAAAAACCTAGAATTGAATTATCCAAATTCAAGGTAGTTACCTAAGTTATTTCCTTAAATAAATTAAGGAATTGAGAAGCACACTCCGAGATGAAGAGATTGAGCCCAACTTTACCGGCTAGAGACACTGGAATTGTTGCCGACAAAGGAGAGGAGAACCGACCAACTTGCAACTGAGAGGGAGAAGGAGAAGAACGGCAGCGCTGGACGGCTGGTAGGGGGGCGGCGAAGCTAGTGGCACAACATGGCGGCGACGGCAGTGAGGCACAGTTGTAATGGTGGTGGTTTGTCGTCAGGCCGAGAGAAAGAAAGGAAGAAGAAGAAGAAGAAGAAGAAGAAAAAGGAAAGGAAAAAAAGTGCCAAAATTTTTTTATATTCTGTTCTTTTTTTATTTAAAATAATGTTAATAAAATGCTAATTTACCCACCAAAACACCATATAAAATAATTATATAAAAAATAACACACCTAATTAATTCTCTCCACCATAATAATATACACAATAAAATATAAAATAATAATTAAAATAATATTCAACACTAAAAATTCAAATTTAATTTCACTGAATAATAATCTTAACATTAATAAAATATTTATTAACACTGCAAGTTCCAAAAATTTATTTAATGATTTTTAAAAAAAAAATTTGGGTGCTTACAATCTTCCCTCCTTATAAAAATTCGTCCTCGAATTTTAACAAAATAAAAGGAGTACAAGATTTTTCACAAATGAACAAGATAGGGATATGCCACTTGCATCACTGCCCCGGTCTCCCATATGCAATCTTCCACTGTATGGTTGCTCCACAATACTTTCACCATTGGAATTTCTTTAATGCAGAGCCGTCAAACTTGTCGATCCACTTTCGCCACTGGGTACTCTTCATACGCCAAATGTTCGCTGAGCTCCACTGTCTGAGGTTGATGAATGTGTGAAGGATCAAAAATATACTTCCTCAACAACGAGACATGAAACACTAGGTGAATCCACGACAACTCTGGCGGTAACATCAGTCTATACGCCACTTCGCCAACTCTCGATCGAATCTCGAAGGGTCCAATATATCTTGGAGCTAACTTACCCTTCTTTCCAAACCTCATCACTCCCTTCATTTGAGACACATTAAGAAACACCAAGTCTCCAACAGAGAATGACACATCCTTCCTCTTAGGGTCTGCATAGCTCTTCTGTCTACTGAAGGCTATCTTTAATCTCTGTTGAATGATAGGTACCTTTTTAGAAATCACTTGTAGCAATTCCGATCCTGTCAACTGTCTCTCGCCAACTTCCCAACACAAAGGTGATCTACACTTTCTTCCATACAATGCTTCATACGGATCTATTTCAATGCTTGCATGATAATTGTTGTTATATGCGAATTCAATCAATGGCAAGTGTATGTCCCATTGACCATTAAAATCCATCACACATATCTGAAGCATATCCTTCAAAGTCTGAATGGTCCTTTCAGACTGACCATTAGTTTTGAGGATGAAAAGCTATACTGAAGTCCAACCTTGTACCCAAAGCTTTATGTAGTTCTCACCAAAAGACTGAAGTAAAAGTGGCTCCTTTATCAGACACTATACTCATTGGTACTCCATAAAGACAAACAATCTGATTAACATACAATCTTGCTAACTTGTCAATAGAGTACGTCTTCTTAATTGGCAAAAGTGAGCTGACTTAGTCAATCTGTCAACTATCACTCAAATAGCATTATAGCCACTTGATGTACGAGGTAAACCACCTACAAAACCCATAGCAATCATATCCCACTTCCACTCTGGGATGGGCAACTATTGTAATAATCCTAAAGGCCTCTGATGTTCCAACTTCACCTGCTGACAAGTAAGACACTTGGACACAAATTCTGCAATGTCTCTCTTCATCCCATTCCACCAATATGTATCTTTCAAATCATGATACATCTTGGTAGAACCTAGATGAATACTATAAGCAGAAAAATGGGCTTCCTCCATAATCTCCTTTCTTAATTCATCCACATCTGGTACACATAGCATTGTTCCCAAACGCAACGTACCCTTATTGTCAATCACAAAGTCTCTGGATTGACCTTGTTGCACTTTAAACATAATCTTCTGCAACTTTGGATCTCTTCACTGAGCTGCTTTAACTCTATCCAAGTACACTGATCATACTCTGAATTGATCTAAAAGATATTTTTTGGTTATCTTCCACTGCAACCCCTAATCAATCAGTTCATACAACTCCTTCATGGTTAGCCTCTTTTCTGTGCTGATGTATACAAGACTACTTGCTGACTTTCTACTTAGTGCATCAGCTACCATGTTCGCTTTACCAGGATGGTAATAAATAGAGCAATCGTAATCTTTCAGAAGTTCCATCCATCTCCTTTGTCTCAAATTCAAGTCTCTTTACTAAAAGATGTACTTTAAGCTCTTGTGATCGGTGTATATTTCATAATTTACACCATATAAATAATGCCTCCATATTTTCAAAGCAAACACCACAGCTGCCATTTCCAAATCATGGATGGGGTAGTTCTGCTCATGCTTCTTTAACTAACATAAAGCATAAGCAACTACTCTCCCATTCTGCATCAATACACATCCCAGTCCTACTCGAGAAGCATCACAGTACACCGTATACCCTTCATTCCCTGAAGGTAAAGTCAATACTGGAGCTGAAGTGAACAAGTCCTCAAGCAACTGAAAGTGCTCTTCACATCTGTCAGTCCAAAAAAACTTGACATTCTTCTAAGTTAGCCTTATTAAAGGCACTGCAATCTTGGAGAAATCCTTCACAAATCTCCTGTAATAACTTGCTAAACCCAAAAAACTTCTCACTTAGGCGACTATTGTAGGTCTCAGCCATTCTGCAACTACTTCAATCTTCTTGGGGTCCACTTGAATTCCATCTTTGGATACTACATGGCCTAAGAATGCCACTTGACCCAACCAAAACTCGCATTTCAAAAATTTGGCATATAATTGATGTTCCCTCAAGGTCTGAAGCATAAATCTTAAATGCCTTGCATGCTCCTCCTTACTTCTTGAATAGACCAAGATATCATCAATAAAGACAATCAAAAATTAGTCCAAGTATGGCCTAAACACCCAATTCATCAAGTCTATAAAGGCTGCTGGAGCATTAGTCAACCCAAAGGACATCACCAAAAATTCATAATAGCCATATCTCGTCTGAAATGCAGTCTTAGGTACATCTCTACTTTTAATTCTCAACTAATGATAACCTGACCTCAAGTCAATCTTAGAAAAACACTGAGCTCCTTGAAGCTGATCAAATAAGTCATCAATCTTTGGGAGAGGATATTTGTTCTTGATGGTGACCTTGTTCAACTATCTGTAGTCGATTCAAAGTCAAAGACTACCATTTTTCTTCTTCATAAATAACACTGGTGCACCCCAAGGAGATGTGTTAGGTCTGATAAAACCCTTATCAAGTAGCTCTTGCAACTGCTCATAAAGCTCTTTCAATTCTGTAGTCACCATTCTGTAAGGTGGCATAGAGATAGGATCCGTGCCAGGTACAACATCGATAAAGAATTCTATCTCTCTATCCGGTAGCAATCCTGGCAATTCTTCAGGAAAAACATCAGGAAACTCGCACACTACTGGCACCTTCTCAATAGCTCCTATGTCCACCTTTGTATCTCTAACCACAGCTAAATAGCCTTTACATCCTCTTCTAAGCATCTTTCTAGCTGTAATCGCAGAAATAAGATTTTGAGGCATTGAACTCTTATCGCCTCTGAATCGATACTCTTCATTATTAGGGATTCTGAAAATCACTACCTTCTCTCGACAATCCAATGTGGCATAATGTCGAGCTAACCAGTCCATCCCCAAGATCACATCAAAATCGATCGCATCCAACAATACCAAGTCTGTAAGCAACATAGGACAAGATGGAAAGAATATGTCTGTCTCCAACTCATCACTAAGTGGAGTCGCCACAGACAAGGGAAATAACAATTTGGATGGTTGCCACTCTATCCTCGAAGCAAAGACAGGCAAAATGAAAGAGTGTGATGCACCAGGATCAAATAAAACTCTAGCCTCAAAAGAACACACTAAGAGAGTACTTGCTACCACTGCATTAGATGCCTAAGCATCCTGAGGAGTCAGAGTGAACACATTTGCCTATCCACGGCCAACCTGCTGAGAATTGGAAGGTTGAGTGAATCCTCAACCACTCAGTCTACCCCTAAATCTGCCTCCTGAACCTTGGCCCTACTGGCTCACATACTGAGTTGGCCTCTGTTAAGGGTGCATAGGTGCCTGATAGGGCTGTTGCACTTACTGAAGTGACTAAGCAATGGAAGACAAAGATCCCTAGGCATAAGAAGGCTAATATCAAGTGTTAGGACAAGCTCTGGTAAGATGTCCAGTTTGCCCACACCTGAAGTAGGCTACAGTCAGCAAATGGCATGGCCCCTGATGTACTTGGCAATAAGTAGGGCATGCACTGGGCCTCAAACCTGAACTACCATGCCCAGAGCTCTGACTACTACTACCACTACTGGCTCCAGGTCCAAATCTCAGAGGTCTACTACTCTGTTTGCTGTGTCTGCCAGTCCTATGCTCCCGATTACTTCGATAGTTCTACTGTGAAGTGCATGCAGTCTGATTACCAAAACTACCCATCTAAAACACAGGTTGCTGAAACCCCTGTGTCATCACTACTCCACTATTGTTGCTCGCATAAGGGTCAGAAATGGTGCCATGCATAATGTGGCGCCTCTCTAGCTGTCAAGCCTCCTCAATCACAACATCCAACATGTAGTCTGGATACTAATGTAGGCTGCACCTAAATCCGTCACAACTAACTCTATAGCTCTCCTATCATCCTGCATCACATCTAGAGCATAATGACCCAGTCTGAGGAACTCATGGGTGTAGTCTACAACTGATCGATCACCCTTACTTATGTGCAGTAGTTACCATCTTTAGTTATCCCTTATGGATACTGGACAAAAGTACCTTAGAAATTGCTCCTTAAAGTCCAACCAAGTCATCATAGTCATGCGGGGCAGAATGGACTGTATGAACCAATCCTGAGTTGCGGTCTGAACAGATAACTCTACAACCATAATCCGCTGATAATCTGTGTAGCCTGTCCTAGTTCTAGCCTCGATAGTGTTAAGGAAATCTAATGTATCTCCTGTGCCATCAAAAGAAAATCTTCCCACTTGAGAATACAGTAATGCTGCATCTGCATTGGACACCCCCTGATTCCTCTGTTGAAGCATCTGCTGAACTAAAGGTATGGCTTGATTTAGAGCTGCCAAGCCTTGGTTAATGCCTGCCATTCCAGCTGCAAAAGCTGCTGGATTAACCTTAGGAACTCTTTGTCCTACTTGCTGCTCTTGTTCTTGCATCTGAGCTGCGTTTGCTCTATGTCTACCCCTACCCCTACCCCTACCCCTTCCTTTACCTCTGCGTCGAGGAGTAGGGGGAGGAACTTCATCCTGTACAGACTGCTCATCATCATCATATGCTACCTCGACAACAGGAGCATTCCGTGCTCTCCTTCATATTTTGAAAAGACAAAACCAAATGAAATTCAAAACACAATAAGGGACAAATATAAATACGGGAGCCTAGAAGCAACGTGGACAACAATTGACATTCATCAACCTAATTACCGCAGTAGTTCAAGAAAAACATAACTCAAAGATCATTAGAGCTGAAAATAAAACATGGGCTCTGATACCAACTTTGTCACGACCCGAACTGAAGGAACGTGACCGGCACTAGGGAATGGAAATACATAAAGTAACCGAAACCCGTAGTAAGCCTTAAGAATTTTTTTTCGTGAAATAAAAATAACACATTTAACAATAATATATAATAAATGCACAATATTAAAAGCATAAAACAATATTCTTTTGAATATAATCAGAATACCGATAATACATATTTTGAATTTACTACTCTGATGTCTAGAGTTCAGTTACACAGTATACAAATTAAATTAACATACATAATGCAGCCGATGAAGAATGAACTCGGCAAAAAGTAGGGATACTAACAGACAAACTGTGAGGTCCTAAAAAAAAATAAGTTGAGGAGAATCAGACCTCACTGAGTGAATCAATTTTATAAAATGCATGCTGATTTTAAAATCATTTGTTAAAACCCTTTTTAAAATAATATGAAATAAAATAATTATAATTATTAAAATTATTTACTTTTCTCAATAATATTTATATAAAGTCTCTTTAAAACTTCTTAAATCAATTTAATACGAAATCCTAGTATAAAAATATTTAAAATAATTATTTTGGTGGGAAATCTGGTAGAACACCTAAACCATTATTCTACAAGCCTTTCGGCTCTCTTTAATCCAAGAGACTGCCATCCCGAGAGCAATTATCAACCGAGTTGCTACCACAGTCATTTTACTTATTCCATAATGATGTCCCGAGAGCAAGCTCAACCGAGTTATATCCCTTTTTCTTTCTTTTTACCGGCTTGAGAGCACTAGCTCCACCAAGCTCTAACCATTCACATTTAAATCACATACTGAGATATTACCCTACGTGGTCATAGTGATACCCACTAGGTAGCACGTTCTACCATTATCTCCAAATCAATTCGAATTATAAATAATTAAATAAAATAAATAAACCATTAAGTAATGAATAAATAAACAATTAAATCAATAAATAAAACATAACGAATAATCTTTCTTTTAAATATGCTTTATTTTTAATTGCTAGAAAATATACTGAAACACACACAAGATGCATCTCATAAAATTAACTCACAAGTTGAGTGTGTCGGGCGACGCGTTCTCTGTTGCCCTAATGCTACAGCTCGTGCCCCGGAGTTCTCTAAAATAAATAATATTTATTTAAAATATGCTCGTAGGATAAATAATTAAATTCATGAAATTCTCAAAAATTAATAAAATTATAAAGTGAAGGAATTGACTCAATTTAAGACACAACTCATTTAAAACTAGAATTTCGACACAGACCGATGTCACGTTTTATGAGAAATTTACCAAAAATTTGACAGAATTTCCTCTATAAAATGAACATCTCTCTGGTAAAAGTAGAGCCGTTCCTATACGAAAGCACACTTTGAATATTTTCACAACACCAAATCTCAGGTTGGGCCACTAAACTACATTAAAAACCCAACCGAGAACAAATTTCACAACAACCAATAAAATAATCTAATTTTTAATAAATTACCAAAATCATAAAATCTCATTTAAATACCATAATTTAATTTATTTCCACAATGAAACATAAAATATATTTATTTTCAAATAAATAATAAAATTCTAGCTTATACTTAATTTTTTGTCGATAAACATACATAATTCAAATCTTACAATTAAATTGACATTAATCACAAATAACCATTTCAATTACTTAAATACATTACAAAGTTAGCAAATAACTCATTTAGGCTTAAAATAATAAATAAACTTATTATTCATATATTTTTCCGAAAATTACTAATAATTAGCTAAAAATAAGAAATAATTCATAAAATTTATTTTTATATTATTTATTACTCAAATACTACCTAAAACATATTAATTAACAATAATTTCAATTAAAATATAAAAATTACTAATTTTTCCAAAAATTCATTTTTCACATAAACATTCAAAATTTTATAATAAAAATTCTATGCATAATTTTAATAAACTTTCTTCACAAAATATGCTCAAAATAATCAATAGAATTTATTAAAAATATAATATCCCCGAGCCTAGAACAGTAACTCCAAGCCCGGAATAGTAAAATTTTGAAAATAATTTCAGAAAAATACATAAAAATTATCAATGGATATATCACAACCTCAACATCAAATAATCCTAAAACACCTACACCTAATAAAATCATTTTCAAGTTTAAACTAACAAATTAACCTAAAAACCTATAATTGAATTTTCCAAATTCAAGGTAGTTACCTAAGTTATTTCCTTAAATAAATTAATTCGGGTGTTTACAATCTTCCCTTCTTATAAAAATTCATCCTTGAATTTTAACAAAATAAAAGGAGTACAAGATTTCTCAAATGAAAAGGATAGGGATATGCCACTTGCATCACTGCCTTGGTCTCCCTCGTGCAATCTTCCACAGCACTTTCACCATCGAAATTTCTTTAGTGCGGAGCTGTCAAACTTGTTGATCCAGTATGGGTACTCTTCATACTCCAAATCTTCTCTGAGCTCCACTGACTAAGGCTGAAGAACGTACGAAGGATCAGAAACATACATCCTCAACATTGAAACATGAAACACTAGGTGAATCCGCGACAACTCTGGCGGTAACACCAGTCTGTACGCCACTTCGCTAACTCTTGATCGAATCTCGAAGGGTCTGATATATCTTGGAGCTAACTTACCCTTCTTACCAAACCTCATCACTCCCTTTATTGGAGACACTTTAAGAAACACCAAGTCTCCAACAGAGAATGACACATCCTTCCTTCTAGGGTTTGCATAACTCTTCTGTCTACTGAAGGCTATCTTTAATCTATGTTGAATGATAGGTACCTTTTAAGAAGTCACTTGTACCAATTCCGGTCCTGTCAACTGTCTCTCGCCAACTTCCCAATATAAAGGCGATCTGCACTTTCTTCCATACAGTGCTTCATATGGAGCTATTTCAATACTTGCATGATAACTATTGTTATATGCAAATTCAATCAATGGTAAGTGTATGTCCCATTGACCAACAAAATCCATTACACACATCCGAAGCATATCCTCCAAAGTCTGAATGGTCCTTTCAAATTGACCATCGGTTTGAGGATGAAAAGCTGTGCTGAAGTCTAACCTTGTACCCAAAGCCTTATGTAGTTCTTGCCAAAAGACTGAAGTAAAAGTGGCTCCTCTATCAGACACTATACTCATTGGTACTCCATGAAGATAAACAATCCGGTTAACATACAATCTTGCTAACCTGTCAGTAGAGTACGTTTTCTTAATTGCCAGAAAGTGAGCTGACTTTGTCAATCTATCAACTATCACCCAAATAGCATCATAACCACTTGATGTACGAGGTAAACTACCTACAAAATCCATAGCAATCATATCCCACTTCCACTCTGGGATGGGCAACTGTTGTAATAATTCTGAAGGCCTCTGATGTTCTAACTTCACCTGCTGACAAGTAAGACACTTGGACACAAATTCTGCAATGTCTCTTTTCATCCCATTCCACCAATATGTATCTTTCAAATCATGATACATCTTGGTAGAACCTAGATGAATACTATAAGCAGAAAAATGGGCTTCCTCCATAATCTCCTTTCTTAATTCATCCACATCTGGTAGACATAGCCTTATGCCCAAATGCAACGTGCCCTCATTGTCAATTACAAAGTCTCTAGATTGACCTTGTTGCACTTTAAACATAATCTTTTGCAACTGTGGATCTCTTCTCTGAGCTGCTTTAACTCTATCCAAGTACATTGATTGTACTCTGAATTGAGCTAAAAGACATTTCCTGATTATCTCCCACTGCAATCCTTGATCAATCAGTTCATGCAATTCCTTAATGATTGGCCTTTTTCTTGTGTTGATGTGTACAAGACTACCTGCTGACTTTCTACTCAGTGCGTCAGCTACCACGTTCGCTTTACCCGAATGGTAAAGAATAGAGCAATCCTAATCTTTCAGAAGTTCCATTCATCTCCTTTGTCTCAAATTCAAGTCTCTTTGCTAAAAGATGTACCTTAAGCTCTTGTGGTCGGTGTATATTTCATAAGTTACACCATATAAATAATGCCTCAATATCTTCAAAGCAAACACCACAGCTGCCATTTCCAAATCATGGGTGGGATAGTTCTGCTCGTGCTTCTTTAACTAACGTGAAGCATAAGCAACCACTCTCCTATTTTGCATCAATACACACCCCAGTCCTACTTGAGAAGCATCACAGTACACTGTATACCCTTCATTCCTTGAAGGTAAAGTCAATACTATAGCTGAAGTCAACAAGTCCTTAAGCAATTGGAAGTGCTCTTCACATTTGTCAGTCCAAACATACTTGACATTCTTCTGAGTTACCCTTGTTAAGGGCACTGCAATCTTGGAGAAATCCTTCACAAATCTCCTGCAATAGCCTACTAAACCTAGAAAAATTCTTACTTCGGTGACTGTTGTAGGTCTCAGCCATTCTGTAACTGCTTTAATTTTCTTGGGATCCACTTGAATGCCATCTTTGGATACCACGCGGCCTAAGAATGCCATTTAACCCTCGCATTTCAAAAATTTGGCATACAATTGATGTTCGCTCAAGGGCTGAAGCACCAACCTCAAAATGCCTTGCAAGCTCCTCCTCACTTCTTGAATATACCAAGATATCATCAATAAAGACAATCAAAAATCAGTCTAAGTATGGCCTAAATACCTGATTCATCAAGTCCATAAAGACTGCTGGAGCATTAGTCAACCCAAAGAACATCACCAAAAATTCATAATGGCCATATCTCATCCGAAATGCAGTCTTAGGTACATCTCCACTTCTAATTCTCAATTGATGATACCCTGACCTCAAATCAACTTTATAAAAACACTGAGCTCCTTGAAGCTAATGAAATAAGTCATCAATCCTTGGGAGAGGATATTTGTTCTTAATGGTGACCTTGTTCAACTGTCTGTAGTCGATACAAAGTCGAAGACTACCATCTTTCTTCTTCACAAATAACACCGGTGCATCCCAACGAGATGTGCTGGGTCTGATAAAACCCTTATCAAGTAAATCTTGCAACTACTCATAAAGCTCTTTCAACTCTGCAGGCGCCATTTTGTAAGGTGGCGTAGAGATAGGATTCGTACCAGGTACAATATCGATACATAATTCTATCTCTTTGTCTAGTGGCAATCTTGGTAATTCTTTAAAAAAAATATCAGGAAACTCACACACCACTGGCACCTTCTCAACTACTCCTATGCCGACCTTTGTATCTCTGACCATAGCTAAATAGCCTCTACATCCTCTATTAACCATCTTTCTAGCTGTGATTGCAGAAATAAGATTCTGAGGCATTGAACTCTTAAATCCTCTGAATCGAAACTCTTCATTATTAGGGATTCTGAAAATCACTACCTTCTCTCGACAATCCAACGTGGCATAACGTCAAGCTAATCAGTCCATTTCCAAGATCACATCAAAATCGATTATATCCAATAATACCAAGTCTACCAGTAACTCTCTACCTTTTACCAACACGGGATAGGATGGAAAGAATATATCTGTCTCCAATTCATCACTAAGTGGAGTCGCTACAGACAAGAAAAATAATAATTTGGATGGTTGCCACTCCATCCTCGAAGCAAAAACAGGCGAAACAAAAGAGTGTGATGCACCAGGATCAAATAAAACTCTAGCCTCAAAAGAACACACTGAGAGAGTACCTGCTACCACTGCATTAGATGCCTAAGCATCCTGAGGAGTCAGAGTAAATACCCTAGCTTGTCCACGGCCAGCCTTTTGAGGACTAGAAGGCTGTGTGAATCCTCTACCACTTGGTCTACCCCCATATCTGCCTCCTGAACCTCGACCCTGCTGGTCCACATATTGAGTCAGCCTCTGTTGAGGGTACATAGGTGCCTGGCAGGGCTGATGCACCTGCTGAAATGGTTGAGCAATTGAAGACGAAGATCCCTGGGCATAAGAAGACTGATACCCGGTGTTAGGATAAGCTCTAGCAAGATGTCCAGTCTGCCCACACTTGAAGCAGGCTCCAGTCAACAAATGGCATGGCCCCTGATGTACTAGGCCACAAGTAGGGCATGCACTAGGCCCCGAGCCTGAACTACCATGCCCAAAGTTCTGACTGCTACTACCACTACTGGCTCTAGGTCTGAATCTCAGAGGTCTACTACTCCATCTGCTATGTTTGCCAGTCCTATGCACCTGATTACTTTGATAGTTCTGCTATGAAGTACCTACAGTCTGATTACCAAAACTGCCCATCTGAAACACAGGCTGCAGAATCCCCTGTGTCATCACTACTCCACTACTGCTGCTCGCATAAGGGTCAGGAATGGTGCCATGCATAATATGGCGCCTCTCTAGCTGTCGAGCCTCCTCAATAACACTGTCCAATATTCGTTCTATAGTCTGGATACTGAGGTAGGCTACACCTAAACCCATCACAAACAACTCTATAGCTCTCCTGTCATCCTGCATCACATCTAGTCCATGACGACCCAGTCTAAGGAACTCATGGGTGTAGTCTGCAACTGACTGATCACCCTTACTTATGTGTAGTAGCTGCCATTTGTAGTTATCCCTCATTGATACTGGACAAAAGTACCTTGGAAATTGCTCCTTAAATTCCAATCAAGTCATCGTAGTCATGCGGGGTTGAATGGACTGCATGAACCAATCATGAGCTGCGGCCTGAACAGATAACTCTACAACCATAATCCACTGATATTTTGTGTAGCCCGTCCGAGTTCTGACCTCAATAGTGTTAAGGAAATCCAATGCATCTCCTGTGCCATCGAAAGAAACTCTTCCTACTTGGGAATATAGTAATGCTGCATCTGCATCGGACATCCCTTAATTCCTCTGTTGAAGCATCTGCTGAACTAAAGGCATGGCTTGATTCAGAGCTGACAAGCCTTAGTTGATGCCTACCATTCCAGCTACAAAAGCTGCAGGATCAACCTTAGGAACTCTTTGTCCTACATGTTGCTCTTGTTCTTACATCTGAGCTACTTTTGTTTTATGTCTACCCCTACCCCTACCCCTTCCTCTATGTCGAGGAGCAGGGGGAGGAACTTCATCCTGTACGGACTGCTCATCATCATCATATACTGCCTCAGCAGCAGGAGCATTCCGTGCTCTCCTTCTCATTTTAAAAAGACAAAACCAAACGAAATTCAAAACACAATAAGGGACAGACATAAACACAGAAGCCTAGAAGCAACGAGGACATCAATTGACATTTATCAACCTAATTACCGCAGTAGTTTAAGAAAAACGTAACTCAAAGATCATTAGAGCCGAAAATAAAGCATGGGCTCTGATACCAACTTTGTCACGACCCAAATCAAAGGTACGTGACCGGCATTAGGGAATGGGAATACATAAAGTAACCAAAACCCGTAGTAAGCTTTAAAAATTTTTCGTGAAATAAAACCAATACACTTAACAATAATATAATAAATGCACAATAAGAAAAACATAAAACAATATTCTTTAAATACAATATTTCAAACAAGGTAAAATCAGAGTACCAATAATACATATTTTGAATTAACTACTGCGGTGTCTAGAATTCAGTTACACAGTATACAAATTAAATTAACATACATAATGCAGTCAGTGAAGAACGAACTAGGTGCAAATTATGGATACTAGAAGACAAACTGTGAGGTCCTGAAAAAAAAAAAATAAGTTGAGGGGAATCAGACCTCACTGAGTGAATCAATTTTATAAAATGCATGCTGGTTTTAAAATCATTTGTTAAAACCCTTTTTAAAACAATAAAAAATAAAATAATTATAATTATTAAAATAATATTTTCTCGATATTATTTATATAAAGTCTCTTTAAAACTTATTAAATCAATTTAATATGAAATCCTCAAATAAAAATATTTAAAATATTTATTTTAGTGAAAAACCTAGTAGAACACCTAAACCATTATTCTACTAGCCTTTCGACTCTCTTAATCCAAGTGACTACCGTCTCGAGAGCAAGCATCAACCGAGTTACTGCCACAGTCATTTTACTTATTCCATATTGATGTCCCGAGAGCAAGCTCAACCGAGTTACATCCTTTTTTTTTTTACCGGCCCGAGAGCACTAGCTCCACCAAGCTCTAACCATTCACATATTAATCACATACCTAGATCTTACCCGTGCACATGTGATCCTAGTGATACCCACTAGGTAGCACGATCTACCATTATCTCCAAATCAATTCGAATTATAAATAATAAAATAAAATAAATAAATCATTAAATAATGAATAAATGAACAATAAAATCAATAAATAAAACATAACGAATAATTTTTCTTTTAAACATGCTTTTATTTTTAATTGCTAGAAAATACACTGAAACACACAAAACACACATCTCATAAAATTGACTCGCAAGTTGAGCGTGCCGAGCGACGTGTTCTCTGTTGCCTTGGTGCTACAGCTCGTGCTCCGGAGTTCTCTAAAATAAATAATATTTATTGAAAATATGCTCATAAAATAAAATAAATAAATTCATGAAAATTCTCTGAATTATGAAAACTAAAGGATTGATGAAACTAACTCGACCAAAGACACAACTCATCTAAAACTAGAATTTCGACACACGCCGATGTCACATTTTACGAGAAATCTACCAAAAATTTGGCTGAGTCTCCTCTGTAAAACGTACATCTCTCTACCAAAAGTAGAGCTGTTCCTACACAAAAATACACTTCGAATATTCTCACAATACCAAATCTTAGGTTGGGGCCCCCGAACTACACAAAAAACCCAACCGAGAACCAATTTCATAACAACCAATAAAATAATCTAATTTTCAATAAATCACAAAAAATCATAAAATCTCATTTAAATGCCATAATTTAATTTATTTCCACAATGAAACATAAAATATATTTATTTTCAAATAAATAGTAAAATTCTAGCTTATACTTAAATTTTCGTCAATAAACATATATAATTCAAATCTT
>CATIWM010045281.1:0-11263 GCA_949671775.1 Mallotus repandus
GAGAGACTTGTTGAGAAGTCAATATTAGCCCACACCCAAATTAATTTGATGTCATTGCTTACATCAATTTAGTTAGGTGAAAATTAGGTATTTTTCTCATGTTTAATTTCAATGGTTTAAATTAGTTTGTGATTATTTTAATGAGTGGTTTAGATTGTTTCTTGTAACCTATAAATACCTTATTTGTATTTGAGTTTTATCATCCAACAATCAAAGCTTAATTATAAGCATTTGAAAGTTTTCTTAAGAGTTCTACCCTTTTGTAATTTTGTGAGATTATTCAAAAGAAAGTTTTTCTTCTTCTTGATCAATTAGAGTCTTTACTCTATTTTGATTCAACATAGACAACTTATCAAATCAATCATAGCCACCATGGCCTATCATATTTCTGTCTCTAACATTCATTCTGGGGTCATCTGAAATTAAATCTATAATTATTTAATCTTATATTTTTTTTAATCATTTATTCAATCTTTATTAGCTATCTAGTTTTTGTATGATTTTCTAAAAAAAATGTCTAATTGATAAGTATAAGAGAGACAAGTTTTAGTTGGTCTTTTGTTTCTTTCTTTTTCCGTTTCACAACTGTCTTAACACATAACGCTCAAAAAAAAAAACTAACAGATAGCAACAGCAGTATTCAATATTATTAAAAGTGTTGCTGAAGAAACATTTGTGATCTAAGCACAATTGGATCTCACATGAGAAGGGGAATGATAAAAAAATGGTGAAATCTTGTTCAAATATCTCTTCAACAAGACCAATGTGCTAAAGCAATGAACTTGGAATATTAATGGATTATGGGAGGATAGAATTATATATATCTTTTGTGAATTTTTGTTTTCAGATCCTTATTTTTTTTTATTATTGATTTTATAAGCTAATTTTTTTTGTCTGAAGTACAAATTAATGCTTCAAAATAAATTATATTACTAAATTACTCATGAACTATGTATAAAAAACTAATTTTATTTTAATAAATCGCTAATATTTTGTTGAATTATACAAAATATAAATATACAAAGTAGCTAGGATATAACACATTTATATCAATAAATTGTAAGCAAATTATAGGATATAGTACATAAATTTAAAACACCCAACAATATAACTATTAATATTTAATGGAAGCAATCGCGTACCTGTTTCATGATTGATCAGAGATTTCTTTTTTAAATTATCACTACACCATAAATAATAAAATAAAAATAATTAGTATTAAGAAAATAGAAGACTAGATCTTCCTCTCCAATCCTTCTTACACAAAGGCAGGCTATCAATGGGACAAGCCAGAAATTAAATTCATAAGATGGAGAGGGGACCTTAGCCTAGTTATAGAAAATCCTCTAGGTTTATCCCATTACTAACCCTAGAAGAATTAGACTTATACTTACCGTCTTATCATACCAGCCCATTAAGGTGCATATAAGCCCATAACACAGATGATCACTTTAAAACACAAATTGGGCTTCCCTACACATTCTCTTAAACTATATTTGTTCAGTCAGTTTTCACAAATCAAAATATCTTACAATTAATGGCGGCTCAAAATTTAATAAAATTTCTAACATTCTCCCTCTTGGACAACATAAATTGTGAGTTTTTAATAATTTTGAGAAACTTTTATAAAATGGCTCCGGACTGAACAACAAGCACAAATGTGGCCACAAATTTTGAAAAACATATAGTTTAAGGAAAATGCACCTTATAATAATCCGGTCCACATTAAATTATCTATATCAGATTATGGCGGTAATCAAGCCAATCCATAGTCACAAATATAAATGACTTAACCGACATGGATTATGGTATAGAAGTGTAGCAAGAAAATAGCAACCCAAATGTGATCAATATGCTATTTTCATTGTCATTCCTCACAATAATTTCTCTTTAACGCACACATGCTTACAAGAGAAATAGAAATTCACAAGCTTTGAAAAGCTATTTATTTCCATGAACACAAATGGAAACCGCCGCACAGTTGTTTCCTAAACTCAAACGGAAGCCACCGCACAGTTGTTTCCTAAACTCAAATGGAAACACTCATATAATGACCAAAGACTATATTTACGACTAAAACACAAATGTCTTAAGTTTTTATGCCTAAACTTCACAACTTGTTTCGGGAAAAATAAATATTTATAATGATCATTGGTCATGCTTAAGACGAAAATGCAGATGTCTTAAGACTTTAATTATAATTTATAGCATGCAATCACTCAATATATATTTATAAATCAAAATAAGACGATGATCATCAAATCATATCATATTCACATATAAATTTGCACCTCACACGCATGTATATGATAATAGTAAACACATATGAAAATTTACAAACAATAAACTCCCATTGGTCAATGCATATGGAGATACTTAATGCAAATATTTAACCATAAACAACAAACTCCACTAATAAAGTGAATTAAAAATTCACAAAATGTCCATATCTCTAACAAACATCATGCATTTATATAATTTGATTGGTGAATTAACAATTAATGCTATTATGCAATCTAATCTTATAACTCATCACTACTTGAATTCCCCACAATAATGTTCACAATTGAACATTTAAGTACCATATGCTAAAAAATACTTGTTGATTTTTAAACGAGAATAACATCAAATGTGCCCATAAGTAAAATATAACATCTAAAATTTTAGAATAGACTCTGTTCTATAACTCCACAAATAATAATAAATCGCACATTTAGTCCATATATATTTATCTTTAAGTATGTATCTATTTGATACTCTCACGCAAAAGATAATTTCTCAAACCCCACATAAAATGTTTTAAATATTTTAGATGAAGATAAATATCATTTCATCTCACTATTAACAATTCTCATAAATATTAAAAGTAAATAAAATTCTCTAAACCGTTAATAATGAGAAATTAAACACCTCCATTTAGTATTTTGTAAAGTGGATAAGAAAATATAAATGATCTCCCACCAGTCAACAAATATAAATGCACCAACATATATTTTTCTTTAAACCATTCATCGTTGCACCATGCAGAATTTCAATTTCAATTTCACAAGTGCAACCATCCTCAACCTCATAAAATTAATATTTGAAAAATACATACACCATCTTAACACATTAACATTTAAGAATGATATATTTACATATATCAAAACAATAATACTAGTTAAAATACATCAACACTCATGAACAAATTATCACAAAATGTATGAGAATACTTTATTATTATAATCCCCAAATATAAAGTTTAGTCAATTTTCATACTCCTCAATAATCTATAAAAGATTAATTTAACATTTATCACATGAATTCTCAAAGCAAATAAACAAAAAATTACCAATGAGTAATTTTCTTTGTAGTGATATGAACTATATAATACATTTTTCTTACGATTAATTTTACAACAAACAACTCATTAACAACCACCTCATTATTCATAGGAATAGGAAGATCAAATAAACTCTCAGATAATATTAGCACAAAATTTATTTTCACAAACTATACAATGTGCAACGGAAAGAAACTAATACACATTAAACTTTGAAATTTATGAAGCATAAAATAGAAAAAAGCTATCAATTTAAAACTCTGAAAGCATTAGAAAGCTCTTTAGAAAACAATCAAAATATTTTTACTTCAAGAAAACTCAATTGCACATCATACTTATTCACTTTTAAAGGTATGATTAATTATTAACTAGAAAATACTACTTAAAAATAATTAATTAAAATTCATTCACACGCTTGCAAATATTTAGCAAATGATCCAAAATGTTCTAATTCTCACCCTATTTGCAAGAATATTTGCTTCATATATAAAATAAAATTTTAATAAAAATTAAGTACTAGAAGTACTAAAATCTCACCCATATCAAATAAAAAGAAAATTTAAAGATAAATAAAGAAATAATTTTTAATAACAAATAATTTCAAATTAATTTATACTACAAAAAAACTATTAAATATATATAATAATTTTACAACAAAAGAATTAATTAAAATTTACTTTAGTAAATGATTTCAGAACTCCCACATAATTAAATAAAATACCCATAAAATATATATGAGAATAAAACAATTTTAATATAAATATCTCACCTCTTTCGTATATTCTTCAAAATATTTAGCACAAAATTTGCCATGTTTAACTTTACAGATATTCAAAAATTTTGAATAAGAAGTTAAAAATATCATAAACAACACAAGTAATTACATTATACTTTTAGACAAATATATACACAATGCTTAAAGGTAATCACATAAACTATACCTATTTATTCCCAATATAAAATTCTAAAAGTTGTAGAATTTTATGTATTTACGCATCTTAATATTGTATCTCATATTCATAAAAATAGTTCAAAGATAACATAAAAGCATGTATTAATTTACTAATGGGTAATAAGCTTCAAGAGCTTAAAATTATCATTCTAGTTTTTTTTTGTTATTTGGATAAATTTCAGCATCACCACATATTCACCTTTGGGCAGAATATGTCCATGCAGTAGAATTTTCCGTCCAAAGAATTTTGGCATCACTACATGTTATCCTTTGGGAAGAACATGCACATGCAATAGAATTTTTTATGTGAAGCTCACAAATGAGAACACTCTAATCTTCGAGAAAACCATCACCTTTGGGTAGATAGAACCTCTAAACTAGAGCAATCCCAAAATAAAAATGCTTCATATTAGTCCCCACACACAATATACAACAACCCTCTTTGGACAGGTCATTATATATAATATAATCCCCACACAATTTCTAAACTAATACATATAATAACCCCCTTTGGGTAGGTTATTATAGATACTATTTCAGAAATTATTTCTTCATAAAAATTAAAAATAATTATACAAGTCACAATGAACATTCCACTTTGGTGGTAATATTCACATTGACCTATACAATCTTCTCAATTAGGAATTTCTCAAGAAACCCATTAGTAATTTGCATACTAAACACAAATGTATGCATAAAATCACACACATGAGATATTAATCACAAATGTATCTGTGTTGTTAAATACATGCTTAAACACATAAGCTTTGAACATAAAACACAAATTTAAGTGCAATTACGCCATGTAATCAAACTCAAGAGTAGATAACAATAGCATCACTCGTATCACAAATCACCAGCATGAGTATAAATAATTATTGACTCATGATTAAATAATCTTATATATATTGAATAGTTCTTCATAACTCACAAAAAAAAAATTCTCTATTTTTGCACAAATATAAGTATAAATATATGTATAAGTTAAATCATGTATGTATAGTAAGATATTATAAACATATCTTGTATGGTTGTACCCCCTTAACATGCTCAACAAGCAAAATAAATATCATTTATTTCTCTCAAATATAAATTTTAAAAATAAATTAACCTTGCACTTGGATGCAACAATTTGATTTGGAATTTTAAATTTCAAATAACATGTAATTAAATGTTATTTCAAACCCACACTAATATAGTTGCCAAACAACAATTTGATCCAAAATCAAATCCATAATAAAATCTCTTACATCCAAACACAACATAATTAATATTTATTTTGAGAGACATAATTTTATAAATGATTAAATCACATAACATCACAAACTCACTAGTGTTGTACTAAACCATTCATCATGTGTAATATAATCGCAAAATTTTATTTATTAATCTTATATACCAATCAAATTAATTAATTTTCAACACTCATGATATTAATTCAGACCTAATTATATAAAATTTCTCATTTTAAACATAAATTATGCTTATTACTCAAGGAAAGCATTAAGTAAGTCAACATACAAATTTGACCACACTAATCAATAATCCTAGTTAAAATAGGATTTGTGGTTCCTTTCTTACTTTGGGTTTATCTAAATCTTTTAATTAAATAAAATAATATTAAAAAAAACCAAAATAGATTAGCATAAAAAAAAATTATTCAATTACCATCTATTAATTTAACAATTCAAATTAAGTACTAGAAGTCCACAATAAGTTTAACAATTCAAATTGTATGGTCTGTTATGACTTCCAAATTATATTACCAGATCATGTTTTGCCACATTAACTTAGTAACACGGTGAACAAGGCTCGTTGACAACCAGAATAATAAGTATGTATTTATATATAGTATGGTATGCTTTGTAGCCGGGAATTCAAATGAGATATTAGTAAAAATAACAGCAAATATTAATATATATCATGAGATATTGATACACACACTAAATTCAGCAAATAAGTCTGTCAATAATATATAGAATAAAACACAACTTTTGTTCGGTTAATGTTCATAACCAACGGGTCAAAGGTTCCACTTGCATTTATGTATATTCTTACAATTCCATGTACAATTTCCCACTACGAGGGCCACCTAAGGCAAAAGTTATAAATGGGGCATATCTGTGTAAAATCAAGTCATGAATAAATACATAAATGAACTTTCGGAGGCCAAATTCAATATCAAATGATATTATAGGCAGTAAAATTTCTTTCTATGCATAAAAGCACCAAAGATTAAACTAAAGATTTAATAAGTCTTTAAGCACAAAACACACGAGATGACATCCACAAGCAAGACAAAAATTATGGCCACATACCTATTTGGAATTGTAGCTCAGTTAGTACCCACAAGCTGTGCCCTTTAGTACAGACTGATCTATTTAATCTCATCGGTGAAAGTGTCGGTAATTTTAACATAAATATATTATTAATATTATTTAAAATTAACATAAACATAAATATATTATATATATTAATTGATCATCTCAATCAATTTAGGGTTTTTAAATTTATGCACAAACTAAGCTCTGATACCAAATGTAAGCAAATTATAGGATCTAGTATATAAATTTAAAACACCCAATAATATAATTATTAATATTTAATGGAAGCAATCACGTACCTGTTTCATGATTGATGCAGACATCTCTTCTCTAAATTATCACTACACCATAAACAATAAAATAAAAATAATTAGTATTAAGAAAATAGAAGACTAGATCTTCCTCTCCAATTATTCTTACACAAAGACGGCTATCAATGGAAAAAGGCAGAAATTAGATTCATAGGATGAAGAGGGGACCTTAGCCTATTTATAGAAAATCCTCTAGATTTATCCCATTACTAACCCTAGAATGATTAAACTTACATTTACCGTCTTACCATACCAGCCCATTAAGGTGCATATAAGCCTATAACACAGATGATCACTTTAAAACATAAATTGGGGTTTCTCCATACATTCTCTTAAACTATATTTCTTCAGTCAGTTTTCACAAATCAAAACATCTCACAATTAATGGTAGCCCAAATTTTAATAAAATTTCTAACATAAATCACTTAATAAATAGTGAAAATTAGCTAATGCTAGAAAAAAGAAAGGAACCAATTTCCTTCCCCAGCTAAGCCTCCTTCTTGTTGCTGATTTTAGGCACCAATTTTCAGCCTTTTTGTCGGAAATTGGTTCCTTTCTCTGCTTTTCTGTATAGTTTATATTATCCTATTAAAATAATGAATAACTTTCCTAGTGTTTTATCCCTATTTTGCTCTTCTCTTTAGGAACTTTTGCTCTCTTTAGGTTTGCAAGGAAGCTTTTATGAATTGTGCTCATGCTTACTAGGGAAGGAGAACAAGACATGGTTATGGTTATGTTTGAGGAGTTCGTTGATTTGGTTTACCCAATATTCAATTAAGGCTCTCTTCATTAGTTGTCAAATGGGTTTAGCCATGCCCATTACTTCGTGGAGGATGCTGAAGTATTCCAGCTTAATATCTGCAATTCATATTTCTTCAGGTCAGATTAAGGCTTTGGCCTTCTTGTTTGTCAATATCCTCATCATGTGGCATTGTTGTACGAGTGTTTTATGGCTGTATTTAGTTTTTTATGTGTTGTTATTTTCTTATCCGATTTTATGATCTATCCTTTAAGAGCAAAAATAAGTGTTATCGATTATGTTTGTTGTAAAATCTTACTCTCTTCCTTGTACCTTAGAGTTTAATTAATAACTAGTCGTGAATCCGTGTGATGTGCAGACTGTGAAATAAAATAATATAAATAATTTGAATGAAATAATAACTGAATAAATTAAAAATAAAATAAATTACATTAATTTTATTTTCTTTAATTTTTGTTGCCATAATTTTTTAGCTATAGTAAGATTTGTTTTTAGAATTATTAAATTAGTTTTTTTTGAAATAAAAAATTATTAAATTAGTATTGAAGTATGTATGTATAATAGTGTTTTAGTTAAAAAATAATATTAAATAATTACTATATATTTTTTAATTTTTTAATGGTTTAGAAAAAATATTTTGAGTGATTTAAGGTAAAAAAAACGTAATATATACATAATTTTAGAATTTGAGTATTATTAAAATACGTATAATAGTGTTTTAGTTAAAAATAATACTAAATAACTATTAAAAATATTTTCTTTTTAATAAAAAATTGAGATTTTTAATAGCTTAATATATTAATTTTTTAAGTGAATACTCAAATATAAAGATGGACACTTATTAAATTTTTGGCTTGATAATTTTATAACTCAAAATTTAATATATATATATATATATATATATGTTCGTTTTAAAAAAAACCTTAACAGTAAAATCATTGAAGTAAGACCTAAGATTCCCTATCACTTGCCAAAACGTGGAATGACTTGGACCTCAAGTGCCCAATCAATTACATTTCACAGCCATTAAATTTAAAAAACAATTTTTTTTAAAGAAAAAAAACAATTATTAAAACAATAAAAATGAGATCTATAATTAAATTTTAATTACTTTTAGATGTGAATTGTTATACCATAGACTTCTGTCCATATTATAATATGGATTAGGGTCCATTCACACATGTAAAAAAATTTGCTTCAATTTTACGTAAAGTGCCGAAATACTTTTAGACCCGTTTGTTTCTATCCGTTGTTAACCATACAAAATACTCAAACAACCATGCAAAAACAAAAATGAGTGTCACAATACAATTATATGATAGTTTTTGTCAAATGTTTGTGTGTAGAAATTGTCTCGTCTTCACACTTGCTCAAAGCCATTAATCTCCTATTATAAAAGTTATATATGATCATAATCAAAAAGATTGAAGCTGTACACTCTACCTAGGGAATTGAATAATTATAATCATAACAGTACTACACAGTAGTTATGACACCTCTTTCCATGATATATATATATATCATTTTTATTTTTAATTTTATGAATCTGAAGTGTATAATTAATGAATATGTATGTTGTGTTTGATGAACTTATAATTTTTTTATTGATGAATCTATATAGAATAAGAAACTAAAATGTTAAAAGTGTTGAACATATAGTTAATAACTAATGACTCTTCATGATTTAATTAATGAACTTATATTATTTGACAAATCAACCAATTAATTTTTATAATTTTAATTTTAACTTAATATTAATATATTAAATTAATAATATTAATTAATAATATTTCTAAGGTTGAATGTAATTTTTTATTCATGATTTTAGTTAAAATAAAATTTTTATTCATTAAAAAATTATTTATTATTTATTATTTAATTATAATAAATAAACTTTTACTTGTATTTTTTATTTTTAGTTAAATAATGTATGTTCATTACTTAAATAATGTATATTCATAAAACATATAGGGTTACTATTTAAATAATACATATTCATTAACTTTCATTTGCATGTTCATTGAACTTGCAGGTGAAGATCAATAAGCTTGCAGGTTTTCACATGCATGTTTATTGACCTTCACCTGCAAATTCGCTTTCAATCTCATTAAAAAAATAAAAAGTATTTTTTATTTATCAACAAACAAACATAAAAAAAATCAACAAAAGAAATATTGCACAAGTTTTCCTCTCTAAAAATCAACAAAAAAAACCATGATTTTGATCTTAAAACTTGAATCTAAGAATAAAATCTTGTTTTCTTGTATATTTATCAAAATATATGATTCATAAAAAAAAAGTTTAGAGAAGAACAAGAAGGAAGATGGGTATTTTTTTTGGATTATTTATTGAATGATTTTCTTTTTCAAGCTTGATGAAAGAAAAGAGATGAAGCTTGACGAAAGAAAAGAGAAGTGTAGCAATAGTAGTGTGGTTATGGGATCAAAGAAAGAAGATATCCATGCATCACCATCCACAACAAAACCCACCTCCAGGTCTTCATCTTCTTCTTCTCGAAAAAGTGAGATTATGGCTGCTGCTTGACTTGGAAGACTTGAGAGAGTGATAGAGAAAGAAGCAATGGAGACGATGATGGTAGCCATGGAGACGATGCTGCAGGAATGAAAGAAGCGTTAAAAAAGAAAAAGACTCGTTTTATGAGATAGAAAAAAAAAACGTGTTTAAAAAGTTCATACGTTTGATGGATCCTTAATCCATATTGCAATATAGATAGAGGTTCATGATATAATTTGCCTTTATGTGGTCACGAGACCAAAATTTTTTAAATATTGTGTATTATTTTATTTTTCTTTTTTAAAAAAAAAATTAACTTTTAACATTTGATCCATGAATGCTATCTAACTTAATTATTTTATTATATTTTTAATAAATTAAGTACTGTAAAAATGTTAATTATTTTTCTAAATTTATGGTTTTAAATCTTTTGATCCATTATTATTATGTAATTATCAATATTTAATTTTTTTATTAATAAAAATAAAATAAAATTTTTATTATGAATTTTGTGGTAGGTTCCTTTATTTTGCTTTTTTTTTTTGTTATATTTATTTTTCTCCTATTGACCATCAAATGAATTATACATACATACATATATGCATATATATATATATATATATATATTCCAAAAGGAATTTAGGGGATTTTTTTCATTTTATTTTTTTTAAATTTGTTTCAAGTGTATTAATGCCTTTTGGCTTCTTTTATTTTATAATATAAAAAAATAAACGTTGATTGTGACTTTTCTTCAATAATAAGTTTGTAGTCCCGCGCAATAATTTAAATTTTTTATAATAATAATTAATTGTAAAAGCATATATATACATATAATTAATTGTAAAAACATATATATACATATAATTAATTGTAAAAACATATATATACATACATACATATATTAAGTTTACATAAATAAAAAAAATATGTGCGATGCACGAATTGTATATATATAATAAAAACTAATAATTAATATAAAAATTAAAAAGTCTTAATTAAAAAAATAAAGGATTACAAATATAAAATAATGACTCATTAAGATAATATTTAGTGCAAATAAATTATCAAAATTAGAAATAT
>CATIWM010045285.1:0-14406 GCA_949671775.1 Mallotus repandus
ATTTTGAAAGTTAAATCCCGGAAGCATTTCGGTGGAAGTTTCATAACTTCCATTTAAATTTTTTTAACTCACCAAAAATAATTCCTTTAGCCTCAAATGTCATGTTTAGGATGTTTTCAAGTTTATTTTAATAATTCCTTGATTTTATTAATTTTATAGAATTTTTATGAATTTATTTGATAAATATACATAAGCATGTTTTAAATTAACATTATTTATTTTAGAGAGTTCCGGAGCGGGAGCCGTTGTATATGGACAGCCGAGAATGCATCGACCGACATGCTCCACCTGTGAGTTAATTTTATAAAGTGTTTGTTGAGATTATTTATAAATGAGAATTTTATGAGATTAATATAAATTTATTTATGATAATGGATTTTACTTTATACACGATTCTTTTATTTTATTATGATTAAGCATTGATGAACATGCTTTAGTTGGCTTAATTTTGTTTTTATTTTATTTTATATTATTCATATATTTTTTTGGAAGAAATGGTAGAACATGCCACCGAGTGGGTGTCACCAAGACTGTGTGTGCACCAATGTTAATCTATGTATTGGTTGTTATATGATTGTGAGCTCTGGTTGAGTAAGACTCTCTGGGCAGAATTGTTGATTGTGAGCTCTGGTTGAATAAGACTCTCTGGGCACGTATATGTCTACTGGTTAGACCTTGGTCGAGCTTGCTCTCTAGGTGCCAGTAAATAATTGGTGTAAGAGACTGACTGTGGTTGGACCTTGGTTGAGTGTGCTCTCTGGGACCGACAGTCATTTGGATTAAGAAAGCCGAAAGGCTAGTAGAGCTGAGGTTTAGGGTTCTGTCATGCTTTCCACTAAAGATTTTATATTATATGAATTTCCTGAGTGGTTTTTGTATTAAAGACATTTCTGGTTTTGGAAAGGTGTTTTTATAAGAAAACAATTTTGGTAAAATAAAGGATTTCTAAATAATTATTTATTTAAAGGATCTAAAGATTTTAAAATAATTGTTTTAAAACCAAGATGCATTTTATAAAATTAGTTCACCCAGTGAGGTCTGATTTCCCTCAATTTATTTTTCCAGGATCTCACAACCAGAACAATCCTAGACAATGTATGCGCTGGATTTCTTCTTCTCCTGCCATTTTATGTAGGTTTATTTAAAATAAGTATTGTGTATTTAAATTCTAGATACCGCAGTAGTTAGCTATATAACAAGTATAATTTGTATTTGGATTTGGTATTGTTAAATTCTACCTTGTACTATGAATTATGTTATGGTGAAGTTATTTATGTATTTATGGATTTGGTGTGGATTGTTGGATTGTTGGTATCAGAGCTTATGGTTGATTTTCTACTCTTTTGGCCATTGAAATATGTCTTTCTTGAACTACTATGATGATTAGGGTAATAAATGTCAACTGTTGTTATCATTGCTTATAGAATTTCATGTATAAGTCAGTTCCCTTGTTGTGTTTTGAATCTTGTTGATTTTATGTCTTTTCAGAATGAGGAGGAGAGCGAGAAATGCTCCTGCTGCAGATACAACATATGATGAGGGTGAGCAGTCTGTTCAGGATGAAGCTCCTGCCCTTACCCCACGACGTAGAGGAAGGGGTAGGCCTAGGGTAGCGACAACTCCAGAATAAGAGCAACAACCACAAGTTGAGCTAGAACCCCCAGAAATGAATCTTGTAGCCTTTGTTGCTGGTATGGCTGTAATTAATCAAGGTTTGGTTGCACTCAATCAAGCTATGCCCCTGGTGCAGCAGATGCTTCAGCAAAGAAACCAAGGGATGTCTGATGCAAATGCAGCTTTGTTGTATTCTAGTGTTGGGAGAGTTGTATTCGATGGTTCTGGTGATGCCTTGGATTTTATAAACACCATTAAGGCTAGAATAAGGACTGATAGACTGATTACTAGAGGATCATGATCATAGGGTTATTAGTACAAGTTGCAACTCAGAACTGGTTTCTGCTGTCAATTTAGCCATATATGACTACCATGGCAGGGTTAGAGTTTAAAGAGTAATTTTTAAGGTATTTCTGTCCACCTTCAATGAGAGATAATTACAGGTAGCAATTGTTGCATATACTCAGGGGTGATCAGTCAGTTGAGGAGTACACCCATGAGTTTCTCAAGCTGTCACGTTATACTGTGGATGTGATGCAGGATGAAAGGAGAGCAGTGGATTTATTTGCGACAGGTTTAGGCCCAGACTTTATTGGTATCTGGACTGAGGACTGGAGATTGGAGATTAGAACAAGTCATTGAGGAGGCTAAACAGATGGAGAGGCGATACATCATGCATGGGACCATTCCTGACCCCTATATGAGTAGCAGTAGTAGATTGGGAGTATCTCAGGGCATTCACTAGCCAGTGTTTCAGCTTGGTAGTATTGGCATACAAATTGGTACCTCCTAGCAGCATAAAGGTCTGAGGGGACATAGATCTAGGAGACATAATTGTAGGCATAGCAAATCTATCAGATTTGGACCTAGAGCCAGTAGCAGTAGTAGTGGACAGAGTTTTGGGTACAATAATTCAGGTTCAGGGCCCAATGCATGTCCTAACTGTGGCTGTGTACATCAAGGCCCTTGTCACCTATCACCAGGAGCCTGTTTCAGATGTGGACGGGTTGGACATTTTTCTAGAGCATGTCAACATTTTAGTTATTAGCAGTCATACCCTCAGGGTTCATCATTGATAGTTGCTCAACCAATACAACAGACTCCTCAATTTTATGCACCAGTGCATCCTCAACAGAGTGGTGCACAGTTTGTGGGCTAGCAGGGTCGTGGTATATGAGGCAGGCATGGAAATAGACCAGGTGGCAGAGGATTTACACAACCATCCACTTCACAACAGGTTGGCCGTGGGCAGGCCAGAGTGTTCACATTGTCTCCTCAGGATGCTCAGGCATCCAATGCAATGGTTGCAGTACTCTTCTAGTCTGTTATTTTGATGCTAGAATTTTGTTTGATCCCAGTGCATCGTATTCTTTTGTATCTCCTGTTTTTGCTTCAAGAATGGGACGACAACCATCCAAGTTGTTAATTCTATTGTTTGTAGCAACTCCACTTAGTGAGGAGTTAGAGATAGATATAGTCTTTCCATCTTGTCCAGTATTAGTGGAAGGTAGAGAGTTGCCAGCAGATCTAGTTTTATTGGATGTGATAGATTTTAATGTAATTTTGGGAATGAATTGGTTGGCTCAACACTATGCTACCTTGGATTATTGGAAGAAGGAAGTGATTTTTAGAATTCTAAATGATGTGGAATTTTGATTTAGAGGTGATAAGAGTTCAATGCCTCAAAATCTTATTTCTGCAATCACAACCATAAAGATGTTTAGAAGGGGGTTTTAAGGCTATTTAGTTGTGGTCAGAGATGTAAAGGTAGATAAAGGGGTAGTTGAGAATGTACCAGTGGTGCGTGAATTCCTGGATTTTTTCATGAAGAGCTACTAGGATTACCACCAGAAAGAGAGATAGAATTCTATATTGATATTATGCCTAGTACAGATCCTATCTCTATGCCACCTTATAGAATGGCGCCTACAGAATTAAAGGAGCTTATAGAGCAGTTGTAAGAGTTGCTTGATAAGGGTTTCATAAGACCCAACACGTCTCATTGGGGTGCACCGGTGTTACTTGTGAAGAAGAAATATGGTAGTCTTCAACTTTGTATCGACTATAGACAGTTGAACAAAGTCACCATCAAGAACAAGTATCCTCTTCTAAGAATTAATGACTTGTTTGATCAGCTTCAAGGAGCTCGATGTTTCTCCAAAATTGACTTGAGGTCAGGGTATCATCAGTTAAGAATTAGAGGTGGAGATATACCTAAGACTGCATTTCAGATGAGATATGGCCACTATGAATTTTTGGTGATGTCCTTTGGATTGACTAATGCTCCAGCAGCCTTTATGGACTTGATAAATCGGGTGCTTAGGTCATTCTTAGATCGATTTATGATAGTGTTTATTAATGATATCTTGGTATATTCCAATAGTGAAGAGAAGCATGCTATGCATTTAAGGATGGTGCTTAAGACTTTGAGAGAGCACCAACTGTATGCCAAATTCTCAAAATGTGAGTTTTGGTTGGATCAAGTGGCATTCTTAGGCCATGTGGTATCCAAAGATGGCATACAAGTGGATCTCAAAAAGATTGAAGCCATTACAGAGTGGTTGATACCTACAACGGTCACTGAAGTGAGGAGTTTTCTCGGTTTAGCTGGCTACTATAGGAGATTTGTGAAGGATTTCTCCAAGATAGCCGCACCTTTGACAAGGTTAACTCAAAAAAATGCTAAATTTGTGTGGACGGACAAATATGAGGAGCACTTTTAGATGCTCAATGATAGATTGACTTCAGCTCTAGTATTGACTTTACGGGAAGTGAAGGGTATACAACGTATTATGATGCTTCTCGAGTAGGATTGGGTTGTGTATTAATGCAGAATGGGAGAGTAGTTGCTTATGCTTCACGACAGTTAAAGAAGCATGAGCAAAACTATCCTACTCATAACTTGGAAATGGCAGTAGTGGTGTTTGCATTGAAGATCTGGAGACACTACTTGTATAGTGTAACTTGTGAAATATACACTGACCACAAGAGCTTGAAGTATATTTTCCAATAGAGATATTTGAACTTAAGGCAGAGGAGATGGATGGAACTCTTGAAAGACTATGATTGCTCCATTGTTTACCATCTAGTTAAGGCTAATGTGGTAGCTAATGAATTAAGTAGAAGGCCAGCAGGAAGCCTTGCTTACATTAGCTTAGAAAGAAGGTCAATCATTAAAGAGATACATGTCCTGATTGATCAGGGTTTATAATGGAAGGTAACCAAGAAATGTCTTTTAGCTCAATTCAGAGTACGATTAATGTACTTGGATAGAGTTAAGGCAGCTTAGAGAAGAGACCCATAATTGTAGAAGATAATATCAGAGGTTCAGCAGAGTCAATCTAGAGATTTTGTTATTGACAGTGAGGGTGTATTGCATTTGGGTACTAGATTGTGTGTGCCAGATGTGGATGAGTTGAGAAAGGAGTTCATGGAGGAAGCTCATTTTTCTGCTTATAGTGTTCACCCAGGTTCTACCAACTTTTATTATAATTTGAAAGATACATATTGGTGGAATAGGATGAAAAAGGATATTGCAGAGTTTGTATCCAAGTGTCTCACTTGTCAGCAAGTGAAACTGGAACATCAGAGGCCCTCAAGATTATTGCAATAGCTGCCCATTCCAGAGTGGAAATGGGATATGATTGCTATGGATTTCATGACTAGATTACCTCGTATAGCCAAAGGCTATGATGCCATTTGGGTGATAGTTGATAGACTAACCACGTCAGCTCACTTTTTGCTAGTTAAGAAGACATACTCTATTGACAGGTTAGCAAGGTTGTACATTAATAGAATTGTTTGCCTCCATGGGGTACCAGAAAGTATTTTGTCTGATAAAGGAGCCACTTTTACTTCAATCTTTTAGCAAGAATTGCATAAGGCCTTGGGTACAAGACTTGACTTCAATATGGCATTTCATCCTCAAACGGATGGTCAATTGGAAAGCACCATCCAGACACTAGAAGACATGCTGAGAATGGGATTTGCACTTGCCTTTGATTGAATTTGCATATAACAACAGTTATCATGCAAGTATTGGAATGGCTCCCTATAAAGTGGTATATGGTAGGAAGTGTAGATCACCTCCATGTTAGGAAATTGGAGAGAGATGACAGGCCCAAAATTGGTGTAAGTGACTTCAGAGAAGGTTCCTCTTATTCAACAAAGATTGAAGACAACATTTAGTCGACAGAAAAGCTATACTGATCCTAAGAGGAAGGATGTATCATTTTTGTTTAGAGACATGGTATTTCTGAAGGTAACTCCAATGAAGGGAGTAATGAGATTTGGTAAGAAAGGTAAGTTAGCTCCAAGGTATATCGGACCCTTTGAGATTCGCTCAAAGATAGGTGATGTGGCTTACAAACTGGTATTGCTGCGAGAGTTGTCGTGGATTCATCCATTGTTTCATGTCTCTATGTTGAGAAAGTACATCTCCGATCCTTCACATGTTCTTCAGCCTCAGACCGTGGAGCTCAATGAAGATTTGACTTATAAAGAGTACCCAGTGGCAATCGTGGATCGACAAGTTCGCCAACTGCACACCAAAGAAATTCCTATGGTGAAAGTACTATGGAGCAACCATGCAATAGAGGATTGCACTTGGGAGATGGAGGTCGATATGCGGAGCCGATACCCCTATTTGTTTTCTTATTAATGTAAAATTTGGGGACGAATTTTCTTAAGGGGGGAAAAATATAATAACCGGAATATTTAATTATTAATATTATTATTTTTATAATAATAATTATTAATATATCTTATAACTATTATTATTATTATTATTGTTATTATTATTATTATTAGATTTATATATATTTTTTTTTAAAAAAAGAGACAAATGAGGAGTGGACACATGGCAATTGTCCATCTCCTTTTTAAAAAGGATGATGTTGGTCTGCGCAGGAAGAGGAAAATGGGAGAGCAGTGTCGGGAGCTTGATATTTTAGGCAAAAATTTTCTTTTAGTCCAAAACTTTTTCTTTCTCTTCATTCAACACCCAAACGAACTCTGATTAACCTCAAATTTGAACCATAGACTCATTTTGTCGTCCTCTTTATCCTGGTGGTGTTGGTTTTGCTTGGAGTGGCTTGAAATTGTGCAGAATTCATGTTTTTTCAGTCAGCCTATTTCTTCCGTTTGGCACTGTTCCGACAGGTTTCAGGTGCAACGGTTGGTTCTACTTCGTCCCTCTCATTATTAGAAGTCTATTGGTACTAACCACGTATCAGATCTACACCCGTAGAATATTTGGCGAATATTTTTAGGTAATTTTGGTTTATTTTTAAATTTAATTGTTCAGTGAATATTTTTGGTTGTTTGAGGTTATTTTTGTGCTCCACTAATTATTAGGATCATTTTGGTATAAATTGTTTATCCGGGTGTTGTGTTTTACGGTGAGGATACAGCCGGTCCCACCTAAAAATACAGTGAAATTGGGACCGGTCCAGAAAATTATGGAACTATTTTTATAAAATAGAAAATTATGAAAGTTAAATCCCGGAAGCGTTTCGGTGAAAATTTCATAATTTCCATTTAAATTGTTTTAACTCACCAAAAATAATTCTTTTACCCTCAAATGTCATGTTTAGGATGGTTTCAAGTTTATTTTAATAATTCCTTGATTTTATTAATTTTAAATAATTTTTATGAATCTATTTGATAAAATATACATAAGCATGTTTTAAAGAAATATTATTTATTTTAGAGAGTTCCAGAGCGGAAGCCATCGTATTTGGACAGCCGAGAATGTGTTGGCTGGCACGTTCTACCTGTGAGTTAGTTTTATGAAGTGTTTGTTGAGATTTTTTATAAATGAAAATTTTATAAGATAAATATAAATTTATTTATCATAATGGATTTTACTTTATACACAATTCATTTATTTTATTATGATTAAGCATTGATGAACATGCTTTAATTGGTTTTATTTTGTTTTTATTTTATTTATATTATTCATATATTGTTTTGGAAGAAATGGTAGAACATGCTACCAAGTGGGTGTCACCAGGACTTTGTGTGCACAAGTGTAATCTGTGTATTGGTTGTTATATGATTGTGAGCCCTGGTTGAGTAAGACTCTCTGGGCAGAATTGTTGATTGTGAGCCTTAGTTGAGTAAGACTCTTTGGGTACGTATATGTTTACTGGTTAGACCCTAGTCGAGATTGCTCTTTAAGCCCTAGTAAATAATTAGTGTAAGAGACCGACTGTGGCTGGACCCTGGTTGAGTGTGCTCTCTGAGACCGATAGTCATTTAGATTAAGAGAGCCGAAAGGCTAGTAGATTTGAGGTTTAGGGGTCTACCATGCTTTCCATTAAAGATTTTATATTATATGAATTTCCCAAGTGATTTTTGTATTAAAGACATTTTTGGTTTTGGAAAGGCATTTTTATAAGAAAACAGTTTTGGTAAAATAAAGGATTTCTAAATTATTATTTATTTAAAGGATCTAAAGATTTTAAAATAACTCTTTTAAAACCAAGATGCATTTTATAAAATTAGTTCACTCAGTGAGGTCTGATTCCCCTCAATTTATTTTTTTAGGATCTCACAGCCAGAACAATCCTAGAAAATGTTTGCGCCAGGTTTCTTCTTCTCCTGCCATTTTATGTAGGCTTAATTAAAAAAAGGGTTGTGTATTTAAATTCTAGATATCGCAGTAGTTAGCTATACAACAAGTATAATTTGTATTTGGATTTGGTATTGTTAAATTCTACCTTGTACTGTGAATTATGTTATGGTGGAGTTATTTATGTATTTATGGATTTGGTGTGGATTGTTAGAGTACATGTGAAGTAGTTGTAATTGGAAATTATTTTAGGATTGTTATTTGTATTTTTCAGGTTTCAGTTTGTTATCGGCACAGAGGAAACTCTGCTAGATTTTCATTAAATTTTTAAAGTGAGTAAATTTTATTGCGAAAATTTTCTTAAGGCTTACTACGGCCTTCAGAAGCAGCTTTCCCATTCCCTAATGCCAGTCATGTACCTTTGGGTGGTTCGGGTCGTGACAATAAAATTCAATTTCTATGTCATCAATTAAAAAGGAGAGATTTATCCTGTTGTGCAGTCCATCAATACTAAAATTATATGACCTCTCAATTTTTTTTAAAAAAATTATTAGTAGCTCATGGTACTTGTGATGAACTATAAATATTTTTTTACATTTGCATTTGCATTTGATATTTCCAGTATCCAGTAATCACAAAAACTCTGATTATTTTAAAGTCGAGCTTGGTGGATCCACAAAGGGGGGAAGCTCTCCAACATTTGTTTTCTCCATATAAAGATTATTATTATTTTTTTCCAAGAATGATTAACAATATATATATATATATAGGGAAAATGACTATTTTAGTGTCCCTACTTGTCAAAATTTGACAATTGAGTGTCCCAACTTTTAATTATTATAATTAAGTGTGTCAACCTGCTGAAAAATTACAATGAAATACTTTTTGGAGGTTAACAACCAGTAGCCAGTATAGAATTGCTGAGGTGTTAGAATTGTTTAATAAAACTGCTAACATAATCTTTGCACATGTGAAGCATGTGAGTTATATATATGAAAAGACAATAATGTCCTTTGTATCTACTAACAAAAAAAAAACTAAAAAAACAAATGGATTGCCCACCCATGAGAACAAAAATTGAAACCCTGGTGTTTCTTCGCTTGCAGTCGTAAAAAAGTTAACGACTGTAGAGATGCCATTTATGCCTTCGGCATCAACTCTCTCGGTGTTTCTTTGTCAGCGGCCACAGAGAAGCTTTTTCAAGATGTTTTTGATATTGTAGCTGATTACGGGGCTGCTACTCCCAAAACATGGAACAACTCTCCAAATGTGTCCTTACTCCTGACCTTCCTTTCTCCTTTCATCAAGTGCTTTACCATGGCTGCTATAAGGACTTTGGTCCTGACCCTCCCTACTTGGTTACCTGATCCATAATCCATTTATCTTCATTTTTAAAAAAAAATTACAGATTGTTTATTATTCAATTTCTTTCAAATTTTGTTTTATTTTTTTATATGTATACACTATTAGAATTTATCGATTTAGCAACAGATTTTAGAAACGGAAAATATATGTTTCTAATTAGAAATAAAATTGAAACAAAATAGAAATGAAAAGAAAATAAAATCATTGTTAATATAAATTAGAAACAAAATTGATATCCATTTCTAAATTAGAAACATAATATTATTTTTGTTTCTAAATCAGAAACGAAATTAATATCTGTTTCTAAATTAGAAACAAAATACTAGTTCCATTTCTAAATCAGAAATGGAATTAATATTCGTTTCTAAATTGGAAACATAATTAATATGTAACACCCGTACCCTCGATTGTACGTGAAGTGTTATGTATAGTTAGACTAGAGTATCGAATTAAGACAAGATTTGTACTCGGTCAAAGAGTGAGAATTTTTAAATTTTAATGACATTCAAAATGAATAAAATATTGAGAATAAAAGGGATATGAAGTTGGAGTGAAGTAAAGGATTAAAACAAATTTAAATTTTAGTAAGAGATGAGGACTCAATTGAAATAAATGTTTGGTTTACATTAATGCAATTGGAAGCTTGAGGTTTTATAAGTAACAAAACCATTTCATTAAGGGTATAAATGGATATTTTTTTAATTTGATATATACATCTTGGACTTTAGTGCCAGCCATAGATGATAAGAAAAGAGAGAAAGAGAAAAAAAAAGGGAAGAAATGAAGAGGAAAGAAGAGAGAACAAGAAGGGTTGCATGGTTCCTCAATATTAGGCTAGATTTTTAAGTAAAATTTTATGATCCAAAGCACTTTTATGTTGTAATATTAATCCTAGAAGACCTTGGTGATTTAATTGGTAAGTAATTTTATTATTTTGGTTGAATTGAGTTAGGGTTTATAAGATACAGAATTCAGGTTTTACATGCCTGGTTTCAGTTTTAGTAATTTAATTATAGATTTAGCTAGAAAGCTCCAAATTAAGTGTTATTTAATGATTTGGAAACTTTGAAGAGTTATCTAAAACTTTTGATATTTGACCTTGATCTGATTAAGACTTTATGTAAGGTTAATAAGAGAAAATATTTTATTGTTCAGTCTATCAGTTTCTTTGAGCTGGTTATAATTTGTTATACCTAAACTCTATTTGTGGGTGTCGAATTGATGTGAAATTTTTATGGAATTTTCTACACACATTAATATAAGAATTGTTGAAATTTCAGCTCAATATTACTTTTCTATAAGTCCCATAAATTTTTCAAAGTCAACTATGAAAGCAGCTTTTTTGATTATGTGAACCAGGTTTACAGAGTTCATAAGTTACAACTAATCTAGATGCTTTTCATCTATCTTGAGTTAGAAAGCTAAAAATTGAGTTTGATTTGATTTTAAAAAACTTCAAAGAGTTCTCTAAAAATTTTTAGTTTTGATCAAGAGCTGATTATGCGTGTATAGTGGACTAATGAACCTGTACTTTTCATTGCTCAATCTGTCAGAGTAATAAAGCTGCTTGTAATGTGACCTCTATAACTCAAATTTTGGTTATCTAATGGAAGTGAAATTCTTACTGAAGGTACTAGACATATAGATCTAAATATTTTTAAAATTTAAGGTTAAAATTCCTTTTCTATAGGTCAAAATTTTTTTTCTAAGTTAGGCCTGAAAACAACCCTTTTTGAATTAATAGAGCTTATTTGTAGAATTAAATTAATTTGCAAATTTATCATATAGTTCAGGGGCTGCATGATTAGATAAGTATATAGGATTGTTATGTTGATGATTTACAAATAAATTTCATGCTTTAGGTGCTGGAAAAGGCAAAGGAAGTGGAGGTGCAAACTAAGTAATTGGGTGAATTGATTAGAAGTGTTTTGTAGGATATTTTGGTGAGTAGATGTTCAAGCCCTTTAAATCTTTTTATATCAATAATAAAATGAGCTTTTTGGTGTTGTTTCATAAACTTGAAATTGATATATTTGAGCTATTTTAAATTAGCTTATAGATACTCCAATTACTTGTTTAAGTTTCAAGCTATTTGAAACTCTAATGGTTTTAAGTTTGCAAGTTAAAGGCATTATTGTAATGTTCTTTATCTTGAAATCTGATTTGAGTATATTTTAGTTACTTGATGATCTAATTGGGTTTATAGTTGACCTGGTTTCCTTGTTTGGGATTATGATAAGAGATGATTTGATTTTGGAATGCTTTGTGGAACTACAATGTGATAGCAATATTTTGATTGATTATCAATGGAAATTTCATTTGGTTTTGTGTATTACCACCCTATATGAGTTATGTGAATGTGTTGAGGTGATATATGCATATTTAAGATTTTTTTGGTTGTTATTGCGCAATAAACAACAGGGCACTTGATTGAAGGACGGTGAAGGGAGAAGGGTAGTTCCGTGCTAATGTAGTCGAAGGGTTAGCCTTTAAATGTGCCTAGATTATGAGTTGTGATGGCCTATACGTTATGGCCAGGTTGTGATGTTTGCTATAGGGTTGGTTAATACAAATGAAAGTTTATATTGATATTGTAAAAATATGTGTTTGACTTGGTTGAGTTTGCACAAGTTTGAAAGCAAGCATTAATTTAATTTTTTAAGTGAATGATATTTTGATTTTCATTGCTCTAATATTTGATTTGAGAAGTTATTGTAATTTAATTAAATTATTTTCTGCTTGTAATGTCTATTCACTGAGTATTTTTGTACTCATTTTATTTTATTTTATAAAACTTTTAGATAGCTAGACTTGATAGTGGACTTTTGATCCAAGGGTGTTCTATAGATAGATTATTAAGGTCGGCCTAACAACTTTGCTTTGGTGTTGTTCTCATTTTAGGTGGCCATAATATTTTATATTTTAAGTTTAAAACTTTTATGAACATTTTATTATAGATTGTATATTAAATTATTTTTAATTTGATCTTTACTTTTATTTCAATGTGAACTTGACTTATATCTATATAAATATTTATACTTAAACAAAATGATAAGTATTAAGTTTATTTAATTTTACTAAAGATTATTTAAAGAGTGTAGAAAAGTAAGCTTTAGAGTCCATCTCGGGCTACGTAAGGCGAGATGAGATACTAATCATCCACCTCGGGCTTCGGGAGACGGGGTGTGAAAGTTTTGGTATCAGAGCTTTGGTTACCCGTTTTCCTGCCTATAAAGTATTTACTCTTGATTTTCTATTAAACAAAATTTAAATACATATTCTTTACATTTTTTTTATTCATAAATTCCAAGTTTTGAAAATGATCTTTTAATTGATGATATTTTTATTTGAATTGTTATTTTTTTTAAAAGGATGCCACCAAGGAGAGGACGAGACAGATGTCCTCGATGAGAGCAAGTTGTTGGCCAACAGGGTAGAGTTGAGGTTGAGTTTAGCAGTAGCATTAATCCTGAGCTAGAGTCAAAGTCTATAACCCTTAATGTTATTACCAAAATAATTATCGATGTGTTTGAAGCTATTTGATTCTTTAGGAACTTTAAGATGTGACTTACAAAATTGATATAAATAGAGGAAGCTTAATTTGCTGATTTAATGGCCAATTTGGATTATACTTTTTATTGCTTAGTTCTGTTGACAATTTGACCCTAGTCGATTGTTTTTTATGTTTCTCCTTCTAAACATATCTAATTGATGTGAAATAAGTTGAAAATTAATTTAGACTTATAATGTTAGAGATCTGGAGAATATGATTTTGAAATTCATAATGTGGAATATTTGGTATATTTTTGAAATTTCACTATCGAATATGCCATGTTGAAATATGTATATATTTTGGTATATTTTTGGTATATTATTGTTTTATTACGTATTATGGACATGTTAATTGTTTAATGTTAGAGATGGAATTTGTATTTAATAGAGTTGAATTTGACTTATTCCATCTTACATACATGGATGATTTGCAGTGAAGGTTGAAGTGCTATAGCAATAATTTATAGAAATTTAATTTATGAAATAAGAAAAATAACTAGAAATAGAATAATATTTGAGAATTTGATGATTTGAGGATTTGAAATCAGAATATGGTTATATTGATAAATTTTATGGATGGTGGAAATATAAGAACTTCCTACTTGTAGTGAGTTCAATTTTTACTTAATAAAGCAACATATTAATTTATTTCATTTAAGGATATAAGAGTTAAGCTATGATAAATAATGTCAAGCATGTTGAATAGGAAATAAAATTTGAGATTCAAATCTATAGTTAGAGTTGTTTAGCTCAAGGAAATTAAAGGTATAGTCTTATAAGGCCAAATGGAGGATTTAACTGATTGATCTTATGGAACGATAACGTAGTTTAAAGGGTGCTAGACATCCTAAGGGAGGAATTGTTGTTAAGAAAAAAAAATTATTGTGAAAGAAGTATATAAGAAAATTGATGAATTTCATAGAAAGGTAAAATTTGAGGAAAGCAAGAAAAAAAAAGAAATGAGTTAAATTTTTATTTAATGGTGTAATATTTGATTTATTATATTTTGAGATACATGAATGAATTATAATGAAAGATAAGATATTGGTAGAAATGATTTCTAAGAGTATAACTTATGAGAATAGAAGTAATATTTAAAGTTTGATTATTCTTGGAGACATTATGATTGAGAATTTAAGGTTAGTTATAAATATAGTTGAAAGACATTGAAGATAAAACTGAGTCTACTTGAAACTTTACATTTATTAGTGGATTGAATTATATATGTTTAATGGTATAGTAGAATTTTCTTTTATAATATAGGAGTTGAAACTTGATAAAAAAATGACATCGAGTTAAAA
>CATIWM010045294.1:0-12117 GCA_949671775.1 Mallotus repandus
AAAATAAATACGCAGGAATAAAATAATAAAAATAATAAAAAAATTCATTTCTACTATAAAAATATTAAATTTATGATAAAAATGACAATTTTATAAAAAAAAACGCATAAAAGCAATAAAAATAGTAAAAATGTAATAAAATTGATAAAAGTAAATAAAAATGCAGAAAAAGCAATAAAAATACATAATAAAATAATAAAAAAGATAAAAGTGTCATTTTTACCATAAAAATGACAAATTTACCAAAAAAGAGCATAAAAGCAATAGAAATAGCAAAAGTACAACAAAAATGACAAAAAATAAATAAAAATATAGAAATAAGATAAAGATGCAAACAAAATGATAAAGATGATAAAAATACTATTTTCACCATAAAAATGTGGATTTTTGATAAAAATAATAAATTTATCAAAAATGACAATAAAAATAACATAAATAGTAAAAATGCAAATAACATAATAAAAATGATAAAAAATTTATTTTCGCCATAAAAATGTTGATTTTATGATAAAAATAATAAATTTATTAAGAAAGAAAATAAAAAGAATGACAAAATCAATAAAATGCAAAAATCGCAATAAAAATGCTAACTTTACACCAAAATACCCATTTTTAATATAAAAAGAAAAATAATGCAAAAAATGATGAAAAATGCAAAAATGAATGCAAACACTTTCGGATTCACCCAAACTGACCACTCCTTCAACATATCATATACCCAAACGTCAATATCAACACACAAAAATCACAAGTTCACCACAATAAAAAATATTCAAAATAAAGTAAATAAAATGCAAAAAATGATAAGAAATGCAAGAAAAGAGTAGAAGAAGAAGAAAATGCAATGGATGTAATTTTTAATAAAAAAGATTGAGAGATCCTCAAAGGGACCGGATAATTAACCTATATGCGTGCTTTGACTTAGAAGGAGCTAAGTTTGGATATTGGATCTAAACCCTAAAAAAAGTGATTTTGGTTTGAGTGTTTAGGAGTGAGAAGGGTCTCCAAGTGCCTTAGGAGAGAGAGTGAGAGTAAAAAATCATTCAAAAGTAGTATAATTTTCTCTCTCCAGGAGAGAGTTTTTTGAAAAATAAAAAAATTCCTAAAAAAGGAAATTTTTGGATTTTTAATGCTACAGGCCCAGGACCCACGAGCTTGGGAGTGGACCCACGCTCGTGGGTTCATTGACCCACGCATGGGTCACCGTGGGTTGGATGACCTACGAGTGTGGGTTGCTAACCCACACTCGTGGGTTGCTGACCCACCCATCCCATGGGCTTTTCCCCTCCAGTTTGGTCTTTTTTGGAGCTTTAGTGGTCATTTTTTGTTTCCTTTTGGTTTCTACTCAGTCTGAGCATGCTCGGGAAGACTCCTAAAGGAGCTTTCCCCTTGTTTGACTTACAAGAATCCTAAATCATTGGATTTTTAGAAGACTGCTGAAATTTGAGTATCAATAATATCTTATTGGATTGAGATGCCACTAATTAAGCCATGTCTACTAGTAAATAATTTACCTTAACTTGTTGAATGAGTTGTTGGCAAAACCCTAAACCATTGTAATCATATTACATTTTGTTCATATGTTCAAAACATGTTAATTTTTTTCGACACTTGAACAAATATGCCATCGATCTTAAGAGACATGACTGTGTGTTATGATAGACACAGTCGTGTACATCTGCACTCTACAGAAATGCTCTTAGGCACGACTGTATTCCAAAATACACACAACTGTGTGCCACACCTTCATGTAGGCATTGAAGCAGGCACAGATGTGTGCTCTTAGCCACACAGTTGTGTGTCACACTTATTCTAAAAACATCAAAGTAGGCACGACTATGTGCTCTTAGCCATACAGCTGTGAGCCCCTGAATATCTTTTTTTGTCTTTACAAAAATAGTATGCCTTTTGCAATAATTTTTTTTTAATCATATTAAACAACCATAGACATTAATCAAATTAATGTATATTAAATTGTCACATAAAATGAAATTGTTCAATTAAAATTATGAAAACACCTTTTCAGAATCGAATATATCACATATATTTTAAAAACTCATTCTACATATCTCATGTATATATCACATATATAATAAAATCAATTTAATCGAATTACAAGTTGCTTTGATATCACTATTGGGATTCCATAATGCAATGATGCATTGAAAATTAAAAATTTAATCATAAAATCTTCACAAGATCCATGTAATTTAAATAAATCAATTAAGAGGGATTCAAAAAAATCACTAAGACGATCTCAAGGCAAGGAGGTTAGAAGGATGAGAGCGGGTTAATACTAGTGACACCCTACCTCTAGCTTTTAGTATATATCTTATCAGATTGAGATGCCTTTAATTAATCCACATCCTCTTTTGGTATCCACATGAACAAGATGTCCAAAAGCGGTATTGGTGTGTTAGCACCTTCTCAAAGACAACCTTTTTTCTTTCTTTGTGTGTCTCTCTTTTCTTTTCTCAAAAGAACTAAAAGGAGGTAGAATGAATAATCTTCAAAAATCCTAGGGGTATATATAGACATCCTTTCTAAGGTTTCACTTACCAAAATGATTTTGGCATATTTAAGCTTCTGTTTTTGTTTTTGATTCTAATTCCAAGAATATAATTATTTCTAATTTATTTAAGATAACATTTACCTTAAATAAATAAGGAAATAAATATTAACCAAAGTAGAATTCCTTCCTATTATATTTAAGATAACACTTACCTTAAATAAATAAGGAAATAAATAAATATAATTATAAATATATATCCACATATATATTTATATACATATATTTATTTATTTATTTATTTATCTCGAGAGAATTTCATTTGGTGGATTAACCCAAGTCCGTTTTGGGCCTATCTAAGTGTGCGACCCTGTAGGTTCATGCAACGTTAGCAGTAGGCCTAAAATCCTCATGTTAGCCCACAAGTCATAAGTTGGATCTAGCAAGACATTATGACTATCCAAGTTGTGAGAAGGCCGATAATCCGACATAACCTAATCCACAACATGTATTATAGTCCTTTTGTAACATGATATCTTGATTGAACATAAGGCATGGTTTATGTCATCCTTAAATTTTTTAATCATATTATTTCTTAATCTTAAGTAGACTGATGCTAATAACTCTCTATCAACTCATTCTAGCATGGTCATGCATTTTTCCTTCGTCTAACTCATCGAAGGGCCCATAGATATCTTATCATAATAAATGAGGGACAAATTCATTCTTAATCATTCACATTCCTCATAGAACTCATTCTATATCTAATCACAACTTATTTTACCTTCTGGTTAAAGATGATGTTAGAATGTGTCAAAATACAAAACTTATTATGTAGGAAATGATGGTGATTTCAGGTTATAAGACTGAAATAATACTATTATGATGATAATTACTTATGACAATTATCCATATAGTATTCTCATTGTGGGTCGATCTAGTACATCATTTCTTAAATATGTACCTATAAGTTGACTTAATATCTTATATACATGATCAGTAAATCATAATCATCAGTCAACTTCATACTAGTAAAACACTATAATTAATTATAAAACATTAATAATATTTTTGTCCTTTATATTTAGTAACATTAAATACATACATTCCTCACTTGCTAATGATATGGTTCATAAAAAAAGAACCATATTATTATTATTTTGTAGTTAATTATAGTTTTTACTATTTAAAAGGACATTTTAATCTTTTTATATAGCACTTAACTGAAAAAATGGTCTAACCCTAACAAAAGTCCTTAAATGTTAATGGAATAAAAGTTGAGGGAGGTAAATGTTTGACTTTTAAATAAGAGGAAGGCAAGTATTAATTAAGTCAAACCTGGGGAACAAAATGTAATTTGCTTATATACATATATACCAAGACATCCAAGGATCTGAGGGGTACATTGTGCAGTATGAAATGCTAAAGATGAAATATAGAATGCTAAAAATGTACACTATGTCTGGCCTTACACTCTGTAAATGAAGGTTACCGAACCAAATGCAATAAAGCTTTCATAAAATTTCTGGTGTGCGAGATCCTAATTTCTTAGGCAAGCACAAAGCATACGTTCTATTACTTATAATAAAATGTAAATTTTTAAATAAAATAAAGTTTAAAGTAAAGAATGAGAGAAAGAACTTACAAAACTTTATTTTATTTATCCAAGCAAAGGGAATTTTATGGAGTCTTTTTCTAAGCAAAGAAAATGCTACAAAGTCTTTAACTAATATAATAAGATAAATAGAGATACAATTTAGCCAGAGAGAAAGAAGAGATAATTTTTTCTAAAATTTTTGTTCTGCCTACAAAAGAGGAAATAGCCCTCTATTTATAGCAATCTTGGAGGGAGAATCCTATAGCCACGAGCCTTCTGTCTTAAATTATTTTTCATGCTAAGTGGGACATCAGTCTTCCTATCATGTCTTCCACTTTCTCAATTAGTGGAGGATAAATAGTGTCGTATCAGTCTTTCGTTATATTATTCAATAATTCTATCCACAATTCGTGCTTTCTATCCTCTATTAGTTTTTTCTGTCTAATAACTCATTCTTCCCGCCAGGTCTTGGCAGTGAAAACCGTGGCCCCCATCCTTGTGGAGTGATAGAGCTAAATGGGATATTGGTAGAAGAAGGTGGGGAATACTTGAAAAAATAGTCAAATTTCCTTGATGGTTGTCCAAGAATATCCCAATCTCCATTTATTGTAGGGAGATTTCTTGGAATACAACAATAAAATTTTAGGGAAAGTACGAAAAACCACCCTGTGGTTTCACAGTTTTGCACTTTTTAAGTATGTGCTTCATTTTTTTGACAATTTGGGTTCTGTGTTTATCATCATTTGACACTTTCCAGTATATGAGGCTAACACCGTTAAATAAGTCTGATACATTATATGATATAACTAAAAACAATCAAGGTGAAAGTACAGAAATGCACCCTATGGTTTCAATGTTATGCAATTTTAAGTATGTGTTTCACTTCTATGACAATTTGGGTCCTATGTTTATATATATGTTTCACCTCATTGGACTCATTTAATGGCATTAGCCTCATATATTGAAAATTGTCAAACGACGACAAACACATAACCCTAATTGTCAAAAAATGAAACACATACTTAAAAGTGAAAAATTGTGAAGCCATAAGGTGGTTTTTCATACTTTTCCCTAAAATTTTTATCAAAATATTTTTTTTACATTTAACCCTAACTTTTGCATAGGCTGTCCTTTTAGAGTTTCAACCCATCAGGCTTATTTTACAAAACAAGGCTTTAACAACTATAAACTTTAACAATATTACATAAGTTGGCTTATAAGCCCATTGGCTTTATTGGAGGAAAAATTCCAAAGCAATCATCTTTATTGTCATTACCTAAATCTACTAAGGGTTCTGAGTCGTCAAATGTGTTGGAATTTGCAGAAGAAGTAGTTCTTGATTGCATTAGCTGCTACATAATTTTAAAGTACTCTTCTTTTGTTTTGGTTGCTACAAGCAATGTGCTAGCATGAGACTTTTAGGCGAGGAAATTAGACTGTGCATGATTATTTTTTATGAACCCATGTGTCTAAAGCCAAGTCATTACTGCAGTTTTTGAGATTTTATCTAGAATTTGATAGGAATTCCAGCACTTTACCTTAAGTCTTCTTTGCAGGACTATCATTCCATAATTGAAATAACAGTCAAGATAACACTGGGTTACCTAAGGGACAAAAAACTTTGAACAGTAGAGGCATAACATGGGGAACTTTTTCTCAAGGGGAGGAGGTTTATAATGAGTTTTCAAGCTTTCATATCCTTCATAAATTTTTGGAGGAATAATATCAGGAATAGGTCCATAATTTTTCCGCCATTTAGAAAACCATGCTAGAAATTTTGAAATATCATAGTGATCACTCAGGAAGAATAACCAGGAATAGGTTCTTTTGTCCTTTTGGATGAGAAAAGTACTGAATCATGCCTGTTCATAATCCTAGTAGGAAAGTGTTTGGCAAAAATTTAATTTGGTTTTGAAGTTTATTAGAAAGGCTTTTGGTTTGAAGAGTTCTTGTCCCCATTATGAAGGGTGGATAACCTTGAGAATACAAGTGGAGTAGGAAAGGTTAGAATAACCATGGTGAAAAAAGTGTTTAAACTCTGCAGAACCAGTATACTCCAAAATTATTTAATAATACTCTTAGGGTTTTATTAAATCCCAAGGTTTGTAAAACCAATTTTTTGGAAAATGATTTTGCATTGCGAAAAATGGATCTTTGTGATAAAATCCATCTTCAATTATCAAAATATTTTGGATATTGGACTTTAACAAAACTTTAGAAGCTTTAGCGATTTTTGACTGTGAAAAAACAATTTGTGAGCTACTTTAGGTTACTATAGGATTCAAATCATTTTAAGAAAGGGTTTTAAAGGAAGAAGATTCACCTTTCTCTATTTTTGAAACTTGTTTAGAAGATTTACCTATGATATTTGGTGTAGGTAAGGTACCTGATTGTTGTACATCTGTGGACTTTAACGAACTTTGAGTTGCCTTTAGTAGTTCTAAGGCTTTAGAAATATATTCAACCCATTATTGAATCTTTTGGCTTTATCAATTTTGGTTTTATCTATTTTCTATGGATTAACAATATCATACCAGGACTTTATTGGTTTTTCGAAAGAGAGGGGAAGAGGGTTTGGTGTTTCCTTTATAGTCTCAGCTTTTTCTCTGTCTTTCTTCTTTTGAGGCATCTTTATCTGTTTTGCAAGAATTCTCTAGTCAAAAAATCTGGCAAAGAATTTGTATCTCCTTTAATGAACTTAATTTCAAAATCAAAGATACTTAAAATAGCTTGACATCTTGCAAAAATTTATTTTGATGCAATATTTTGAACACCTTTTTGCAAAATTTCTTTGGTTGATTTACAATCAGTGTGAAGTAAAAATTTTTGATTTAGTAAATCATATTGAAATTTTATAATGCACAAAACAATGGAAAAAAATTATTTTTTGATGGTGGAGTAGTTTCTCTGTGTATTATTCTAGTGACCCGAAGTGTACTGAACTACTACTTCTTTTTTATTCTGAACTTGTTACAAAATACCACCATACCCCAAGTCACTAGCATCTACCTCAACAACTTTAAGGAGACTAGGATCAGCTAGGTGAAGACAACAGATTTTAAGAATATTTTTCTTCATCTATTGGATGACTTTTGTGTCTTCATCAATCCATGGAACTGGATTTTTCTTTAATCTATCATGAAGAGGCTTGGCAATTATATTTATGTTTAAACAGAAGTCTAAGACATAATTAAGGCTGCCTAAGAACCTTTGCAGCTGATTTTTATCAAGGATTTTGTCCAAAAATTTATTGGCAAATTCTAAGGACCTTTCTATGGGAACAATAGTACCATATCAAATGTAATGTCCTAGAAATCTGACTCTAGTTTGGAACAGAGAAATTTTATTTTCAGAGATAACAAGTCCATTAGCTTTAACAACATAAAGAAAAGTCTTTAGATGTTTAAATTGTTGTTCAATTGAGTTTGAAAAAATAAGCACATCATCAATGTAAATAATACAAAACTCAGAATAAGGATTAAAAATGTCATTCATTATTCTTTGAAATTCAGATGGTGCATCTTTTAAACCAAATGGCAAGACATTCCATTCGTATTGACCAAATGGAACCGTGAATGCAGTTTTATAAAGATGTCTTTTATCAATCTGTATTTGCCAAAATCCTAATTTCATGTCAAATTTTGAAAATACAAATGCAGAATGAAGTTTTTGTAAAAGGTATTTTTTGTTAGGAATGGGATACCTTATCCATTTTAGAGCTTTGTTGAGAGGTTTGTAATTAATCACAAGCCTAGGAGTGCCTCTTTCTATTTCTAAAGCTTTATTGACATAGAAAGCTACACAGCTCTAAGGAGACCTAGATTTTGAGATTAATCCTTTAGATTCTAGATCTTGGATTTCTTTCCTACAATGTTATTCTAATTCAGCATTCATCTGAATTACTCTAGCCTTAGTAGGAATGTTTTTCTCATCAAATCCTGGCTCATAAGGTAAATCAACAATATGTTATTTCCTATTCGAGAAAGTATTTGGTAAATCATAAAAAATTTCTTTTATAACAGTGTTTTGAAATTCAGAAAATTTTTCTTTTCACCAAATCAAACTTTAGCTGTTGTTCAATTTTTTGAAAATGAACATTTTGCTTTAAATCAAATAATTAAGTTTCTTTACCCTTTATCAAAGTATTTACTTCATTTTTGTAAATGGAATGAGATTTAACCATATTAAGATATCTAGTTCTAGGTATTTCTAGAAAAGGAAAAGAGAGTTTTACATCTCCATCTTCAAAATCAATTGAAATATAAGTGACCATGTAGGGAGTTATCAAATTAATGAATGGCATTCCTATGATCACTATAAAACCAATATCAGAAACCAAAACAAAAAGAGTTTTCAGTAAAAATTCATTGTTGAAAATACTAGCCTCTATTTCCCCTGCATGTGCATTTTTTATTGATTTGCAAAGGGAAATTTTTCTGTGGTTTCATCTTGAAAATGATTTGGTATAGCACCTATTTTTATGCAATTTAAATCAACTCATGTGTCAAACAAAGCAATTGTATCAAATTGAAAATCTTTATTAAAAACAAGCATAATTTTAGTAAAATATTTTCTTGAGTGAATTGCTTTAACACACAAAGAAAAATCATTCGGGACTCCTTTCATGTTTCCGAAGGATTGAGGTTCTAAATCCTTTGTCTTGTCACTGTCACTAGAATCTTATGCTAGTTTGGTAACAAGAAATTAGATTAGATCAGAATTCTTTTGTTGCTTATCCTTTAACTGCTTTATTTCTGACTTCATGATTTTAATTTCTGTTTATAGCTCCTGAATATCACCTAAGGGCTTTTTACTGGGCTTTTTTTTACTAAGAATGGTGGTAAGATCATACATACCTGTACTAGTAGAAGGTAGCTCAATTGGATTTGATTTGGGTTCTTTTTCTAAAGACTACCTAAGTTGTTTTAGATATTTTTTCTGCACATCAGGGTTATTAATATGCTAGATAACATCTAGAATTAAAGTTTGTTCTCTAGTGAGCATGTTTAACTATTTTTCTTTAGGATCTGATTCCTGTTCAGAATCTAAATAGAAAGTAGTTCATATTTCATCAATCTGAAGGCATTCTATATCATAGGAATTTTTAGAGTTATCATCAGACTTAGAAGTTACTACCAATAAGGCTAAAAGTTTTGCTATGGTTTCCTCATCTAAGCTGAGTTCTTGTAGCTTCCTAGAAACTTTGCAATATTTAGAGATGTGACCCACCCTTTTTACCACATTTGTAGTAGGTTACATCTTTCATATTGCTCTTTTTTTTTTATTTTAATGGCTTTATCATTTGTATAAGATTTTCTAGAGGGTTTCATATAGTTAGATTCTTTTGGGTTTTTCTCATAAAGTATTTTCTACATTTCTTAGAAATTTTCTTAGGTGAAAACTTTTTACTGCACTCTCCTTTACAAGTTGGGCTTTGAGTGAAGGTATAGTTAAACTGCTTACAGAAAGATCTTAATTCCTGTCTTGTCTTTTTCAACTCCCATTTCATTTTGGAGTTTTAAATCTCGACAGATTTTAAGACCCTCTTTCTAAGTGGTAATGATCAACTCACCATAAGTAAGCTAGTCATAAGGGATTATATGGGTTCCGAAGGGTTGTCTGATGGTATTCCTAACTCTCTTAGAAGGGTTGGAAGTTTTACAAGGAGTTTTTCTTTCCAAAAAGTTTGGTTAGAATCTTCCTTCAGCATAACTCTAATGAGAAAAGTCGACTTGTACCATTGGAAATCTCTCAATTTCTTGCACCTAAGATTTGGTAACAAATCAACATTTTTATCCTTCAAATAAGATGAATCTCCTATAAAATGCAATGCTATAATTAATATTAGGGTAGACACTGCGTCGTGGATGTGATTGCCAAGGTGGTCTAAAATGGGTAGACCCTTATCATTAGTTTGGATAACATTCAAGATATCTAATTGTTGTTGCTTTATAAGATGATAATCCCACCAGCCTTTCAGCTGTCTTAAAAAACCATCTATGTTGAGTTCAACTACTATTTTATCCAAGGTTCCTATCTGAGTTTTATATGCATTAGATGCCATTATCATCTATTATAAGAAATTCAGAATTTGGTACTCAGTCATTCCATCTATATTCCATTCGTAAATAGAACTGGCACTGAACTTAGGTTGGACTAGAGCATTAGGTTGATTTCCTAACTCTAATTCTGGTAACCTAGTTCGGACATATCTTGAGTAAGAAAGATAAATAGTTGGCCAATGAAGCTTAGCAATTTTAGGAGACTGCTCCTGAAATGCATCATCTTGAAAAGTAGACTCAAAGGCTTTATCTAAAACACTAACACTTTGGTTGATAGATTGTGGAGCATCAGGTGCTACAGGGTCTAAAACTAGATGGATCTAATCTACTTACTTATTCCCTTATAGCATGCAAAAATTCAGTTTTATTGCTCCTAATCTCTTGTTAGGCATAGCTAAAGATCTGGTAAGGCTTGAATATAGGGTTTTTTAACCGTTTATCAACCATTCCTATAGTATTGGAGGATTTTACAGGTTTTTCTTTTTGGCTTTCTATCCTAGAGAGTTGTTTACCTAAGCTGTTGACATGAGCATTGGTAAAATTATTTTGAGCCACTATATTTCTAAGATTTTGTGACTTATTGTCTTGGGCTTTTTTATAAGGACAAGCATCTATAGTCTCATTTCCTACAGGGACTTTGATCAACCTAAGAGGAGGATGTTCTGACTCTATGCTTTGACCGGTTGTTGTTTCCTAAACTATTACCTTTTTTCTGAAAGTGACAAGATTTATGGATTTAAAAGGATAACAAATGTTGTTTTCTAATGCATAAATCTCAAACCATTCAAAAAATAATATGTTCTTATTTTTATGCACAAAATCATAAAAATAACTTTGAATTACTTCTCTCTCATTTAGGAAATGGTTGAAGAACCAGGTTCTTTTTTCTAAATTATGAGATGTATAAAAATCTTGATGCAAGTATGATTTATCTAGAACAAAAACTTTTTCAATAACATTTAATGCATGAGCTATATTTTCTGTTATAGCTGATGCAGTTGGAGAAGTTAGAGGAGAAGGAGATTTATCACTAGATTAGGGTTCAATGTAGACTGGTATAGGTATGTTGGTACTATAATCTACATTTTTTAATGAGGTTGAAGGTAAATATGTGGTTGAATATCTGGCTGGAGTTGTATAGGGTAGATTTATAACATGTGGTAAATTTGGGTGAAGATCTCCTTGATATGTGTAAGGCAATTTAATAACTCTTGGCAGATCTGGATATTGGTTAGGTTATGGTTCTCTTTTGTATGGAAGATTTATGACAGAAGGTACTTGAGATGCTCTTCCTAGATTTATGGATTCTGATGATGAAACATTCGAAAGCCTAGAACTGAAAGATATTTGTAAGCACCCGATTTCGGGATGACTAGAGCATGGATATGACAGAGGAATTGATGATGAAAATAGACTGTGAAATTAGATTTATTGGTTTTGAACTAAATTGAAAATTATTTTTAAGACTTATTTTAAATTTTATTTATTTAATTTATCTTTTTAATGAATTTTCAAAAAATATAAAAAATAAATTTTTAAAAATAAATTTAAAAAAAATTCAAAATAAATAAATAAAAAAGGGTTGAAGTTGGCCCAAATGACCAACTTCGGCCAAATGCTTTTAATTGAATGGAAAATGGCCATTTTACTAATTTATTGATCAGAAATATAGATTTCCGATCGAAAATCTATATTTTTGATCGGAAATATAGATTTTCGGTCAGAAATCTACACTTTCGATAGGTAAATAAATGTCCCGCAATATTATTTTTTTATTTGTTATTTATCCTTAGATTTTGATTAGTTGATATTTTGATAAATATTTTGTTTTATTAGATAAAATGTGTTGATAAATTTATGATTTTTTTAGATAAATAATAAAAATAATTTATTTTGTTTTATTTTTATCCGGTAATCAGATTAGAGTTATAGGATTGTATTTATATATA